>VZRR01003004.1:4931-52674 GCA_013398015.1 Oreocharis arfaki
GGCCGCTTGTGGCGGGGGGGGGCGGGTGCGGAGCCCCGGGGCGGCGGGGGGGTGGCGGGCGCCGCCCGTACCTGCGGAGGGCGGGGCGCGGCCGCGGTAGCATCCCGAACAAAGGGCCCCCGCCCCGGAGCTGGCGGGAAAGGGGGTCGGGGCGCTCATCCGCCGGCTCGGCAGGACCGAGCGGCGGCTGCGGTGGCGACTCCTGTCCCGCCCGGGTGCCGGAGACCCTGTACGTGTATGTGGGCGCTGCGGTTCTAGAGTGAGTAAAAGCAGGGTTTCTGTAACATTTGATTGCTGCCTGCTTTCCTGTGTTGGGCTTTTCTGTAGTTGGTGGTAACTAGACCTTGTGTTTGCTTGTAACACAAAGGAAAAGTACGAAGTATGCTATTAAGTTCCCCAAATAAAAGAGCCTTTCGATGCTCACCTATTTGGTTAGGTAAGAGATTTGGTGTTTGCTTTTGGGTTTCTTTTAAATGGAAGTTAATAGCTTCAACTCCTTCCCCTTAATTGAGTCTTTAAAATGAAAATCTTAAGTGGGCCATACGTATCCCAAGAGTCACTTGGAGAGCGATATGTGTGTTTGTTTTGTAGCATCCCCAAACCGTCCTGGCCGAAAGATTGCCAAAATGTTTATTTTCAGACTTTTCATATGTTTTGTTTCACGCTTGCATTTTCAGTTCTTGATGGGAAGAGACTTGCATTCTGCACTGCAAAACATTACACTTCCACAGGTGTAAGTGATACGTGCCTCTTCTGGCTTTTCAGTGTCTGGAGATAGTTTTATGCTCTGATCCCTCCATAAACTATCAGTTGTTCTTTGTCTTTTCCACTGAAAGTTAAACTGAAGAGGGGAGCTTCTGAGAGAGGGGCTGGACTGGGAGAAGATACTGCTACTCTGTTAGTTTTCAGGATACTTAATAGTGATTATAACTGGATTCTTAATTAAAAATCCTCTTACTTTCAGCTTACTTTTTAATCTAATAGCATATACCTCAACATTTAAGTCCTGAGAAGCTGTGTTTCCTAATAGAACGAAGAACAACTGTTTGATATGTCAATCTCTGATATGGATTTAAATCCTTCAGTCTGTGCTTGTGTGACAGTGTTTGTCAGACACTTTTTGTGGAAGCCTTCAAATGGTAGAAATTTTAGGGATTGATAGTGCTAGTCATGTTTACCCTTTATTCTTTTCTGTAGAAATAGGAGAATATGACGTAGTGTTGCACAAAAAGATCAAAAAAAGCCTTCAGTCCACTGCATGAGGGGTCAACTCTGAGGTTAAATTAGCTGTGATGCTGAATAGTGAATGTCCTCCTTCACTGTTGCAAATTCCTTGATCTCAGTCTTTAGTGCCCTTCTGAATTTGAGGAAGGGAAAGATTATGAACATTTTAAGGTGAAGTATTTTGAGTTGTGTGTTCTTTGACAATGTTGTAATAATGTTGTCTTTATGATTTTTGGACTTTTAAGAGAGAATCTTTAGCCATGAAATTGAAAACTGGAACACGTCCTAGCTGTGCATTTGTTGTAATCTCTGTCACCTGTGGTCATGCACTCTTTAGATAAATAACCCATAGAAATAGTAGGCTATTGAGGGGAAGGGATGGGCCTGGGGAAGCAGGGATAAGGCAGTGCTGGATAAAGGCAGCTGAGGAGGAGCACAAGACATAAGTGTACAAGAAATGTGTAGTTGGAGACTTTGCAGTGGTCCATGTGCCTTATGTATTCAGACTGACTTCCAGTTTCCATAAGAACAGTTGTGTTCTTAACCTCGGATACTAAGTCACGCACTGCCATCCCTGTATCTACTTTTTCTGAGGGATTACCCTGAAACAGAAGTGTTCCATCTAAGAAGTGGTTTTGCTCCTGTTAAATTTCAAGTGTATCTGACTTGGAAGAAGATAATTGCTGAGGCAAAAGATGTTGCTGTCTTCGAAACTGATATATGGCAGTCTCCGATATCAAAGGATGCTGTAGGTACAGTGTCTTATGTAAAAAGTGATTTAGGCACTGCATTTCAGCCAACTGACAACAGCATTACTTTTGCTGCAGTTTTACAACGGAAAAAGAAATAATTATATGAGAAAAATCTTTTAACTTTTTTGATTAGATTTGGTTGCTTTGCCACCCTAGTGAGTGCTGTAGGGTATAGTGGTCCTGGGAATAAATGGCTGATAACATGTCTTCTAGATAGGGAACTCCCCACCCCCTTGAGAGTGCTTATAGCCAGCTTCCAGTAAACTTCTAATGGCTCCAAGCTATTGAAATTACTTTGCATCTAAATTGAAATCTATTTTATGTGAACAAGGTAGTTTGGTAGGCTAGTGACAGTATTCTTGTGAACATATCGTTGCCTGCCTGCCTACCTGCCTCAAACACGCAATTACAGGACAACTGTGTTAAACCTCCTTTCTGCCTTAAAAAGAATTTATGTGAGGAAACAAGTAAATAGAACGGTTGGTATTACGTATGTCCACTGAATGTTCTGCAAAATATTTTACATTTTATAAATTGCTAAGTAGAGAAGAAATGGTCATATTTTATTAGGCTGTTGCAGTACTTAAAATCAGCTGTCAGGATAGTTACAAAAAGTTATTTTTAAGTCTTACTGTCTGCAGAATCTGAAATTGGTTATAGTCCTTGTGGATATAAATAACTGAGAGTCACTTTATAGCAAATGTACCTTGCAGACCAGGGGATTATTAAATCCTGTTTTGCTACTCATCCTTTTTTCTTAACTATTGTGAGTCAGAGTCAGCACCTAAGGCCCAATTTGATTTATCAATGGTTACAGCTGCTTGTTGAAATGTTGAATTATGGGTTGTCGTGCAACCCATAACCATTGAGTTAGGGTTATACTCTGGAGCCTTAGGAACTCTTTACAGCAGAAAATAAAAATCTGAAATTCCAACAGAAAAAACAGTACTGGATTGAAAGGTAGGGACAAGTTGGAGAGAAATGTAGTATAGATTAAGTAATGCTGCCTTAGAATGCACCAATGAGAGAATTCATTGTCTTTATCCAGAGGGAGGCTTAGTATTTACTAGTCATATTTTGTTTAGGATTTGGTTTGTCTCTATCAAAATTCCCAACACCTTTGGGATAATAGATTGGTAACACTGAAGTGTCCAGGCTTTACACAGAGGGGGAATAATGGAGAAGAGTGTGTTGAAGTTGTTAGATGACATAGACAGTTACTATAGAGAATTCGAAGTAAGCTATGCTGTAATCAGTTTATAACAGAGAGGAGCCAAGAATGCAAAGAAGGTAGAACAAACAAGAGATGTAGAGTTGGTTGTACAGTAACTCTGCAATTGTTACTTTAGTGGAATTGATGATACTTATTTTGTGATATCAGCTGCTTAGTTGAAGTAATTATAATGTGTTCCTACCAGTAAAGTTCGTTTAATGCATTGTATTTTTCTCTATAACAGTATGTTTACTACATCATTTGATGCAAGAGTGTCGGAATGTCTGGTGCAGTGGCCCAGAAGGTTTTATTAAAAATTGGCATGTAAATATGCTGTATGACCAAACAAGTATTTGTGCAAATTACGGAAAATACCATTTACGAAGGCGCTTTGCACCTGTGCTTTGTAGGTGGGTAGCAGGGATCAGCCATTCATTCAGGCCTTGGTACGTGTTTCATTTTACTCTCTGAAATACTTATTTTCATAGCCTTCTGTATTACTGCTAGACTCCATCTTTAACTCTGATCCTTGTTTTGGGAGTCTGAGAATGCTCTACACATAGCACTCACATACCAGACAGGCAGAAATGTTTCTGTCAACATTAAATAAATTGCAGTAAGCATGGAAGTCTTGAAAAATGAAACACCTGTGAAGAAAAGAAAAAGCCAACTATGTGTGGTACAGTCCTTCTCTTTGCTAGTACTCCCATTCAAGCTTGTCAGACAGTGCAGAGTAAAGGAAGTCTGTCATTTCAAGATGTAGCAGTGTAGTCCTGTTGGTATAGCTGTGTTGTCTCCTGAAAAGGCTTTTAACACGAAAGTAGTTAATACCAGCAACACTTTGCCCAGTGGGATTTATTTCAGACCTCAAAATAAAAGAAATTATACAGACAGGAAAACAGTGTTAATGTGACAGACGTCTGCAGGCATGCTGTGTCAGTCACAAAGCCCACACTTGATGGGTGAGGTCACACAATGGAAGATGTTTGAGTAGATGGACCCAAAGGCCCTACTCAAAGCAAGGCTGGTAGCAGCTCATCGTTAACCATCTGTCACTGTTACCCATGGAGATCAAAGCAAGCAAAATCAGATACTGAATCCAAGTGAAGAAGAAAAGTTGTGTAGAAGAGCTATTTTGGGATGACACCACTAAATCATAAAGTTCTTGCGCACTTTAACACCTAAATTAATTTCACCATTGTAGTGTAACATGCAAATAAGCTTCATTCCAGTCCTCAGAACACTTGTATTTTAAGAAATAACACTGCACACTCATAAGAACTGATTTTCGTAAGGTCAAAATTTATATTGTCCAAATTAAGAGTTCACTGCAATGCTTCAGTGACTGATCCGATAGAGTCATGACTAGTAGCTCAGTGCACCTTATCATAACTTGAATTCTCAGATTTTTAATAAGTTTACATTTTTGAAGTTAATTTGAAAATGAATGTGAAATTTTTTTAGCATCGATAAAGTTTACATATGGAAGTCAATGATACGGCACAGGCCTGTATGAGTATGATTTATTAAAGCATCTTTCTTTACTGGTCCAGATTGCTTATTTTTTGTCTGCTGCTGATTAGACCTGATGGCTTTGAGGTTCCAGTTCACTCATATTCAGTGGAAGTAAAGTATATAATAAAGCAGGAAGACTTAACCTAGAAAGATAACACTGAACTCTGGAGTCATTCTCTATACAGTCCAGTGTTGTCATTCAGAATTTAAGGAGCAGATGCATTAGACTAAATATCAGAAACTGTTTTCAGTTAAGCAAGTTTGCCATCTAAAATGTTATTAAATGGTTGGTGTTGTAAGGAAGAAAATATAGCTACGGGTAATGTTCATAATTAATTCCAGGTATTCTGCAACATCTCAGAGTACCCCATAGGAAGAGACCCATTAACTTGAGATGTGTCAGATGCCAGTACTTGATTGTTTTTCCCTGTTTAATGAAGACTGTGATAAGAACGATAATGAAAAGGTACTGATAAAGAACAAGAATGCTGCTCATCTGAATTATTGATTTGGTTTGCATCAGTATTCATTTTGTTTTAGTGTATAGTGTAACATAAAGGATTGTTTTTAGAAAAAATAACTGAAGAAAGATAGATGCATTTGTTTCAGAAATATTAAAGAGACTTAACCAAGTGTTCTTCCAGGTGCAACATTCTTTCTGTGAAGAACTTGTCTCAGGTGTGGTTTTATAATAACAATTAAGCAGGAGCTGTTGCTGCCATTTGGACTTAGAGGAGTTAAATTCTAAATCTTAATCTAAAATATGTCACTGTCCTCTTTCTCATATCTTGTTTTGATAATAACTTGTATCTTAAGTCATGATTTCAACTTTTTACACTTCTGCTTTTAGGGGGAAATACTCACTTTTGACCAATATGTGTTCCATATCTTAAATGCCTCTGTGCTTTGTTAAGAAATGCCATTTCAGGCATTGCCAACTGGTTTTTCTTGTGCTGAGAGTGTGGGAGGTTATCATTTGTAGATTGATGGTGTTGAAGAGGCCAGGAGCTGATCCACAAAATATTTTAGGAAAGCCTGTATGCATACACCCCTGCAACTGTCTCCCTGTCGATCACTAATTTTGGGTATGTAGTTATTAGTTTACTGATGGGCTTACAGCTACAATTACACTTAAAGATTGTATAGTGCAGCTGCTCATGAAAATGCTGGAATTTCTCAGCTCATCTTTGCACAAGAACCAGAGTGAGATATGAAATGTAATTCTGAAATTTTAGGAGGTCCTGATTTTTGAGTAACTTCTTTACTGTCATGCCTCTTTAATGTTTTTCATTGGATCTTAATGAGAAAGTTGTTTCTTTTTAGGTAGCTCGGTTTAGTACATGTTGAACTTTAGTAGAAGAGCATCTTTTTCTAAAAGTTAAGTGAAAGTTAAGCTCTATCTGTTGTATTTTCTGTCTTGCAGAGGTTGAATTTTATAGCTCTTACAGTCAAAGCAGATAGAGGAATGAAGTAAACTAAGAAAAATATTATCTGCAAGATGCATGAGTTACAACTGAGACCATGTGTGTAACATGCAGAGTTTGTGAGTTTTTTCAGAGAGGAGTATTTTGAAGAGCATTGCAAAAGCAGTCTTAAGATCTAGTGATCTTAAGGGTAAAAAATTGGAAAATTTGAGGAAAACAGTCTGTTGTTTGAGAAGTAAAGTTTTATATTATAATCTTTTTAATAAGTTTTACTACAATTTTAGGACAGGATACTTTTATACAGATATGGGGGAAAATATGTTTCTCTGAGGGAAAACTGAAACAGTCTTGTAGCCAAGCACTAGGATTTCTTTTAAGATAGTATGAACAATGAAATACAGTATGCTAAAATAGTGAAACGATCATAACTAACCCAGTCAGAGTGGCATAGTTAGATGGTCAAGGGTTTGAAGGAGATATTTTCAGGAACGTAATTCCTGTTTTAAAACAAACTAAGACTGGTCATGCTATCATCTATGAACAACAGGAATGGGTTTTAATAACAGTAACTTTTCCAGACTTTATGCAGGTCTCTGACTTCATTAAGGTAAAAGAAATAAACCCCTCAAGGAGAAAAGCAGTAAAATTAGCTTCTGACTCTGTGGTGAAGTGATGCTAATAGAAGTATTGCCACTGAGTTGAAAGCTTGCAAGTGACCAGCTGAAAAGAAAATGTTTCCATAAGTCAGAGGCAGTGAAGGTTTCTTAGGCCAGAGAAAACCATGCAACATTGAAAAGGTATTAGGTCACATCCTTCTCACTGGAATTTAAAAGGTTGTGTGTACCGAAAGGAAAACAGCTCACACTTGGTACTGTTTAGCATTGCGATGTGTATGAATTAAATCAGTTAAATGTTGATAAAGGTATTGGATTTCACCATAGACAGACTTCTGTAGTAGTTTTTCTGTGGGGAGACTGGCCTTTAAAATAAACTAGTTTGGTCTGTGACCACTGCTGGAATGCCTTGAGCTTTTGCATTGCGTGTCAGGTCATAGGAAGAGACACACATGAGACCCACCTAGTGATGTGCAATAGTACACCATCCTTAACGGTGCCTTTTCCAAGAGTCTTTGCCTTTGGAGTATGATTAAAAAAATAATTTTTAGGTTTTTTATCAGAAGTTTTTGATAACTGCTTCACTTGGTTCCCCAGATAGTCAGAAATGAATGTTATGCTTGCTTCTGTGTTCTGAAATTGATCTATGATTTTAACATAGGTTGCTTTGTAAAGAAATTCTTTTAGATAGCCTGTTCTGTTAAAACATGGAACTTACACACTTAAATTCTTGTAAAGTCATTTAACAGTTCCGAGTTACTTTGTGCATTGTAAGAGTTGAAAGAATTGAAAGCAAAAAGCAATTTTTAAAAGTTACTACTTACAGTTTGAGACCATTCAATTTGAAAATGCCTTATGTGGTACTGCAAGAAAAGTACTTTTGATACTTTTCAGTACTTTAGTAAAGTGATTGATATTTTAAGCAGGACAAGATGAAAACCACCTTGCACTGGCACTTAACGTGAAAATTGATAAATTGACGTGAATATTAATAATTTCATATTAATTTAGTTAACCGAATGCCCTATGTGTCTAGCCATTGCAAGTTTCATGCTCCTAATATGTGAAATAGCCATGAAAGTCCATCATGTATCGTATGATTGACAAGTTCAATATATTGAACTAAAAGACCATTTATTGCCTGATTGGGTATTTGAGGTCTATTAGATTAACTCTATCAGTTTTTCAAATCCTATATCTAACAGTTTGAGAATAAATGGCATCTAAAAATGGGGAGGGATCTGCCTAACAGTGTTTCAGCTTTATGAGTGCTGTATTACTATGCAACATCAGATCTATAACCACTTGTGTTCTTGAATCACCTCTTGAAAAGGTTTTTGTGTATTTGTAAACCAGTCTCATTCAGTGAGTCGTGCATATTCCCCGAATAAAACAGAAAAAGTATTACGATTTTAGGAGGGGAAATTTGCACTGTATAGAATGTAAACAGAAGGAGACATTACCAGAAAAAAATATGGCTACAGAAGTAATGCACTTGCAATAACACTACAAAAAAGTACTTGTGCATTTCTAATTAGGTGGTAAAACAGATGGCAAAGTCATAAAATGTATGAAGTAACTTACTTTGCCAAGTCAGGTTTCAGTCAAGAAATTTGCTGCAGCTGCATGATTCCTTAGAGGAATAAAAGGAAATTTTTGAAATGCAAAATCCAACATGCTCGTATTTGATTAGGTTCCATTTGGCTGGTGTATTGATGCAGTCTGCCTGTGGGGAGAGAGAACGCTTGACTGTATTTGTGAAGAGGAGACAGAGAACTTGGTACCTGCTTCTTGGTGTCTGTTGTTAATGCCCTGCATTCAGACTTGTGTGCTTGCATCATTTGTGCTGTGGCCTTTGATGTAAACGTGCTTGCAACTGCTGGAGCACTCGTTTCCTGCATCCTTCATTATTAGAAGCCGTTTTAGTAGAACGAGATGTGAAGGATAATGTATTGCAGTATTCCTACTCTGCTTATGCTGAAACTTCTTTCAGCTAGGCACTGACTTGTGGAAGAAGGCAGTGCCTGCCTCAAAAATGCTTTATTTGAAGGCTTAGACTTTTTCTTTGTCAAGAATTTCACAGGAGTGTTACTCAAACAAGGCTCCAGTGTTCATTCTATCTGTACTAATACTTGAAAGAATTTAAGGGTGTTCATGTGAGTTTTCACCGTAGTACTACTATGACTGGCTAACAGGGAAAAATAGTTGTTTTGAGCAGGATAAATTCCCTGAGCTATCAGCATCAGAACTTGTCTATGTGTGAGGAGAGATGCCTGCAAAACAGCAAGGCTGCTTCTACCAGGCGGAGCCCTAAGCTATGGAAGAGATGCTGTCTGCATCCCGTCTGTAGATTCCATAAGACTGTTGGACGCAGCCTGCCATGAGCCTGATGACTGTTTTGCTTTGCAGATACCATTTGTTTCTAGATTTCTGTGTCACAAGTTAATTTTCCTGCCTATAGAGCAGTGAAACTATCTGGATGCAGTTTTGGGTTTAGTCAATGTGGATCTTGATTGTCGTTCTTTCTGGCTGTAAAAATGACCATGCAAATATTTGCGGTTTCTAGGAAATGCACATGTGACATTCTGAACTTCTAGAGGAAGACTAGGGTTTCTAACAATTAAAAAGATAATTGTGTTAGAGGAAAACCTGTATTTTTTCAAGTATGTTTTTTGGAAGCCACCTTCAGGCTTTGCTCAAAGAATTTACTTCATCAAGCCAAGTCAACATGCTTACATTTAAATCTTCCTAAAATTTCTGTAGTGTATATTGAAGTGTAAATGTACAGGGGCAAAAAGGATGCACTAATGTGGTTGAGATTCCTTTTGAAATATGATTGACCAAAAAACCCTGAATTTCTGATACTGAATATGCTGGGAACAAGTTTTGAACGCAGTGCTCTTGTACTGCTTTTAAAAGGGCTCTGCTGAAGCTCATGCAGCAAGCTCTGGCATAATGCCTTCAGGGGAACTCCATTCTTGTTGCTTTCTAGAACAGCTGGAAGCAGCAGCCCTGTACAAGTGTCAGTGAAGCCTAGTTTATCATCAGTCCAAAGTTAGCTTACAGATGTGCTTTCTTGTATGTGAAACACAAGATAAAAATGGCTGTATCTCATAGGTCTTAGGTGACGCTAACTTAAATGTGTTCTTGAAATGTTTCACTGAGTTCTTAGTAGAATAGCACTAGTTAAGACCCTGAGCTGTTGATTCTGCATTACTAAAATTCGTCTTTGTAGGCTATATGTTGACTCTTATATTTTGGGGGGGATAGGGGTTGGGACAGTGTCTTTATTCTATATCAAATGCATCTCCCATGAATGTAGCTTGACTTTTGATTCTGGATAACTGATGTAGGAGGCTCTTCCACAGATGTCACGCTCACCTGTTTCAGCCTTTCATTAGTCTTGTTTATGGTAGAAAATCAGCTGTAGTACCATAGTACCTGTTTGTCTGCCTTCTCTCTGAATCCATGCAAGTCTGTGGATAGCTTTGACAGGCTAGTGGCATATAATTGTAATTGTTCATTATTCTGGCATATCTGCTGTGACTGTTAATTCTCTCCTCATGGTGCATAATCTTAAATCAATACAAAGTGAATACCTTCTGTTAATATGCTAGATTACAGATCTTCATGTTTACAAATTGAATATGAAAGAAGACATGACCCTTACACTTTGTGTTAAAGCATTTCAGCACCGTCAGCCTCAGAAAGCTAAGTTCCCTCAATGATTAGAATAGACTGAGAGAGGGCACCAGCCACGTACTGAACTTGTAGAAGCAGGAACAGTATTCTAGACTCTCACGTAAATGTGTATATTACCAAAATTATTTCACACTGTAACTTTAGTCCATTGGACTATGAAAGCAAGCTTTAACCTTGGTAGTGGGATTGAGTTTGCTGCTCTTCCCGCTGCTCTCTGGATCAGTCCAAATAAACCATTGCAAGTATCTAGAATTCTTACCAGTGTTTTGTAATAGCTGTCACATAACTTGCAAAGAGTGAGGAATCTTCAACAGGTGCCAGATTATGGTTGAGGAACCCTGAAACACTTGTGTTGTTTTGCCACAGTGTTTGTAGGCTGGGAGTGCTGTAGTTTTGCTTTCCCCATGCTCAGCTTTGTGTTGCTCTGGGCTGTCTTTGGAACCAGCAGACTTGTTCAGGTAACCAGTCTGTTCGAAAAACAGTATAGGTTAATTTTTGTCTAGAGCAACTTCAGTGCTTTGCCACCTAATTGTTGCCAACACCAGTGCTATTGGGAGAAAGGATATGGGAATATCCGTCAGACTGTTGCAGGTTCAGTTTATTTCAGCCTTGTAGACATACACAGAGTTGAGCTCAAGGGTTGTGTGTTTTGTCAGCCATTTATGTGGACAGTGGTGTAGCTGCTTTGTTTTCTTTTCAGTACACTACAGGGTCTGAAACCTTAAGACCTTGGTTTTGTTCTAGACTGTTTCTGTTGTTCAGTTTGTCAGGGCTTTCATGTGCTATTCCATGTGGGTTTCAAGGAATTTCTTTATGGAAGTGCTTCCTCAAAAGTCATCTTGCAGGATGTCAAAGAAGCCTTTTGGTAAGAAAATGCTGAAATGATGACTTAAAACATATGAAATAAGGATCTGTTCTCACTTCAGAAGGTGCTGTCTAGTTCATGGCCACGCCCAGAAGTTGGCACTAAGGCCCTGTGGAGCCTCTGGGAGACTGCTGGAAGTCTGTGAACTTGTTTCTCATGTTTCAGTGAACTGTTGGTGGAGACATCTCAAATCTTCTGATGCTATTTTAAGAGTATAAAGCTGTGGGCTTGTGGGAACCGCTATTCTTTATAACAACACAATGTAATTTATGGGATGGATGGGCCTCTGTTACTGGGTGAGGAGTTCACCGGTTGACTTTTCCAGTTTAAGTGCCTAGATATGGTTATGGTTTGAAGTATTTGTCTCAAGGAACTGGGAAATGTAGGTCTTTTGCCTGAGGAGATTTGCTTCTGCTGTGAGATAGAACTGAAGTCAGTCTTCTGCCCTTTACTTTTGTTAGCATATGTGTAGTCAGTCACTGTAGTAAATTTGTTTTGTGGGTGTGGGAGGCACAAGCACCTTCTAAGGTGTGCCCTAGAAAGCTTTGGAAAGAAGGGTTCTTAAAAAACCTTGAATGTGATTTAACTGCATGTTAAACTCATGGGAAGCTCCAAATCCTAATGCCTAGTTAAATGTGTTTATGTCAAAGGATTATTTTCAGGACATAAGGAAATAATTGCTGCCAAAGTTTTTAACTTGTTATGAGGCTGAGTTTCAGGAGGCCTGTTTCATTATCTAATGAGATTAGTCATTTCTAAGATAGGTTTGAACATTTGGGTTCATTCTTCTCTTTCTCTAGTCTACTACTTAAAGTTTGTAGTGATTATTTAACATTTGAAATACTTGTTCTACCTCGATAAAATACTGATGTTGCTTCATACAGAGTTTGACGGATGTTGTGTATTTAAACTGTAATGAAACACCAGTCAAACTCGATGACACAACAATAATGCTGATCTAACTTTTAAAACTTCCTTATTCTCCAGTTCTTAAAATGGCTGGTATCATGTCTCATCCTGTGTCCTCATGTATCCTATCAATTTCTGGGTCATGGGGTGTTTCGGCTGATCTGGTTTAAATGTTGTAATTGGAACCAGGTGATGGGAGGGTTAGATTCTGCTTGCCTGGAGTTGCCTACCTCCTTTTCCAGGAATGCTTTTATTGCAGAAATATCTGAATCATTTGTGAGATGTCTTCCAGACACTTGGCACCTAGTATGCTAGTGCTATTTTCAAACAATACATTTTCAAGCATACTTTTGCTCTTGTTAACCAAACTGAAACTATGGAACTCAATAAACAATGAAATTACTGATTGAATTTGTGATATTTTCATAACAGATAAGATTATATTGCTTCATAATCCTTGGGGATGTGAAATACGTTGCCATTTTTCAAAATTCTTGTTCCTGTGCTTTTTCTTAGAAAATTGAACTTGTGATATGTAGGTCACATGAGGCAACAGAATTTTGATTCACTTAAGGGAATTACGAAACTTTGGAGAATTTTTAAACTCACTTTAGAAAATACTGTCAAATAATTACCATAAATTTTCACTTCAGCGTGAAATAAGTTATGGCTAATGTTTCTGGGGGTGATAGATTATACTAAGTGCAAAGTGCAGAGTAGTGCAGGCATTAATTTCTTCCAACTAAAAAAAGGTTATTTGTTTAGAGCAATCTGATTTTCCACTGTTAAATTTTCTTTAATTGTTCACTAAGTAATTGATAATTTTGCCTCTCTGGAAGTATTTTGGTCAAAGCATACTAACTAGTTCTTGATGTTGTGCAGGCAGCTCACGTACTGCAGTTAAATTATTCGTGTTCCTTCAAATGTATCAAGTTCTAGCTCTGTTAAACAGCGTAAAGGCAGGTGCTGTAATGGATCAGCTAGCAGTTGTAATTGATGCTTAATATATAAAACAGTCTTCAGGGAAGAAAGTTACTCATCATAAAAGTGAGTGGGTAATGAGGTTAATATGACAGACTTCCAAATCTTTATGTAATCTTCTCTTAAAGGAAAGAAAACAAAAGGACCAGAATTCAGTTTTGATGTATTGGTTTTATGTAGGCTATAAAATTGACAGTAAAAAATTGTTTTGCAATTGAAGAAAGACACCACTCTGTCTACTTATTAACTAGAACCAGCTATGCTAACTACCAGCTATCTGTAAATACAAAGCTATGTTTAACTTGTCCCTTTCAAACAAATGTCTGCAGCAAATGAAAGTCCTCCTGTTAAGGACAACTGCATATTCACAAGGCCTGCATTCAGCTTTATGTATAGTAGTGCAGAAGATGCCAGCTGAATTTGTGCCTGTAATGATGTGACTTTGGTGTAATGCTTTTCTTTTCCTGGTCTGTTCTCATTTACGTTGCATTTATGAGACTCCAAGGAGTTAAAATGGGTGGAATAGCTTCTTGACATCTTTTGGTCACCTGCTCTAAGAAATTGAGGGGCTGATCATGTGCTCTGTTCTTTGTTAGTTTTTGGCCAGTGTTGGGTACATTTTGACAGAGATGTAGATGTCTTAGATATGATCTTTTCTATAAATTGGTTCAATATTTGCTGCTGGTTAGATATGGGGAAGTCTGTACCCCGTGATCTACAGTGTTCTCTGTGAAGGAAAAGAAGTAATCTAAATTGGGTATCTGTTGCCCTCTTTGGATGGTACACAGCTATTCTGTTGGCCACTTTTTTTCTGTCCCTTACTGTATGAACCTTGGGATTATTACATTGGGGATATAGAGGACAAATGGAGTGGATGTGTAAGGAAGCATGCTTTGATTAGTTTGGAGCAAGTTACTCTGTAAGAAGCCAGCTGAGGAACAGGACAGCTTAAGAATTCTTGAGTCGTATCAGTTTAATCAGATGAGCAAGATGAGTGAGGGGATAAAACCCATAAGGTTTTTCACCCATAAGCGTATTTTTATCTCAGTTTATTTGGCTGAAATAGTAAATAGGAGGACAAAATAAAGAGTATAAAGAGAGATCAAAGATTCCTTCTTTTCGGTTTTTTCTTTTCCTGACTTGTATTTGCAAAGATTTCTCCCTGAAAATACTGTCCCTGAAGAAGAAAACTACTTTTTGTGCTGGCACCTGATTATCTACCTTACTCTTCTGGATCTGGAGATAACCATTCAGTGTTTCAAGACTTTATACGGATGTTAACCTGATACTTACTTTGTCCAAGTTGTGTTACAGAAACCTTGTCCAGCTCACTCCACTAGTGTGTGAAGCTGTGTGTTGTGTGTAAATCCATGGGGGACTAAAAGTAATACTGTATTTTTTGTGCAGAGGACCTGTGCAGGCTGTAATGTATGAAACTTAGGAGAAGTTAAGTATTGACACAGGTCACTGCCAGTCACTCAAGATGAGCAACAGCTTTACAACTCCAGATAGAAGTTCCTTGACGATCTTAATAATGTAAAAATAACTTAAAAGTTATTTAGCTACCTACTCTCCTTTGATCAGATTTATAGACTGTCGGACGAGATGCTATTACTGATGCTAACATGAATTATAATTCCTACCCCTACAGTTCTTAGTTAATCTAATTGCTCCCTAGCCTGGCTCAAAAAAAAAAAGATCCTAGCTCCAACTGGAAGCCTATCATTAAATGGAGCACAGAATCATGGGTGTGTTTATCTGCAAGCAGGCACTAAAACAGCTGTAGGAGCTTTGAGAACTGCTTACTTTGTGTGAGCAGTCAGAAATTCATTTGTTTGTGTCTTTATCTGCTCAGATATGTTGGAAAAGGGCAGCTTCCTAGGAGTTTATCTGCAATGGAGGTGAGGACTTATCCATAGCACGGTGGTTAGACAATGCTCTTGCCCTTTGGAGTGAAGATACTGCAGTACATTGCTGAGCCAGTTAAGCTTTTGCTTCCCTTCCAACTTGTTGAACTACATGAAGGACTGTTTAAGAATAAACTTTTGTATATGTCATCAGCTGAATTGATGTGATGGGATTTCCAATGGGTGTAGTAAAAAGCTGACCTGTATAAATGGATGATATAGCTATTGACAACACTGTGCTTGCCTCTTTGTGAACAACTTTCTGCTGTAGGTGACACAGGATTTGACTGTAGGGTAATCCAGTGTTTATCTTCTGACCCGCAGATAATTTCGCACTGTGAAGATTAAAATAATAATAAATCCCATGGTATGCATAATAAGGAAGTATGCTTTTTTGAGCTTCATAGAACAGGGTTCTTGTCATAGTCTCTGTCTGTTTTATCATAATTATAAAATAGGACAGTTCAGTAACTAGATATGACCCAAATTAATACTTCTTATGAAAATAAGTCAGGCTACATAAATTACAGGCGGAAAGACTTTGCATGAAACTTCATCTCAGGTGCTTTACTGTTAAAATTGGAATCTAGGTTCCTCTTTGTTTTTCAAAGCACACTGAAACGGGTAGAATTGCGGCAGTAGCTTAGAACTTACCACTTTCAAGGTCTTTCTTTTCTCTGGCACAGTATTTGCTCTGAAGCAGTCTCTTTGAAATAAGTGTTGTTTGCACAGTATCGTATTGTACTTGCCTTGTTAGTGACTTATTTCTCTCTCTTTCCACATTGTCTACTACTCAGCAGGCCTGAGTTTTGCCAGCATTATATCTTTATTGGATTGTAAAGAACTTAGGAGCAAACTGACATCCCTGAGCCACCCTCCTGCTACAAAATGTGGCATAGTGTTTATGACAAGCTTATCTTGAAGATTTGAAGTCTGTGGTAGTATGAAGTTTTGCTGTTTTCAGTATCTTAATGGAATGTTGTTTACTGACAGTTATTTGTCGGGTTCAAATTGGAAATGGAAATGTGTTGGGTTTTTTGTGGGTCAGCTGCTGCAAAGAGTATAAAAAGCAGCAACTTGTTTGTCGTACTGGGACACTACACTACTTGTTGAATTGCAAGGTGAAGTAAAATATGAATTTTCAAATTGCTCAGTCTACTTAAAGACTGGAGATTGATTTGCTATGGATATTACAGTGAAATATTCCTACTGTGTATTTGAATTTTTTCATATTGTAGTATTGTTAGCCCAAACTCACCTGAGTGACGTCCTGCTGAATTCATTTGGACTTTTTCCAATATTGAAGTATTTACAGAAGAATAGTGTTTTCTTGCTCACTAAGCTTAGAGTAGGCCATACCCAGGTAGATAGTGTAATCTAAGCTTTGCAAACTGAGCTGTTGTCAGTTGATAATGGAATTCTGATTAATTTCCTGTCTTACTTGTCTGACATATATCCTGAAAGTCATGCTTCTCAGTATATGTTTTTCCTTTTAAGAGAAAAGTGTGCAAGGACAAAACAATGTAGTAGGTTGTAAGCATGCACATGGCTTTACAACTGTTTTCATGTTCTCCTACTCCCTCTTGAGTAAAAAGAAAGCAATGGTTCTTTTTCAGCCAAAATAGAAATGTGTGTTTGCTCTTTTCCGTCTCCGTTTTAAAAGAACTTGTAACATGATACTAGTTGTATTTGTCTGTTACAGTTCTGGAGTATAGCAGCTTACTTACACTTATTTTGTTTAGATAATCTTTCTGAGAAAAATTATTTCACTTAATTTTGAGCTGCATTTTCAGAATTCTTTGATGGCAGAATGGGTAGCGGTGCTGATGTGATCTCAAGAGTTTTTCACGTAAGTTGTGGGTTAATCTTGGTAGGCAGCTAAGTCCCACTGCTTGCTTGCTCCCCCTGCCACTGGTGGGAGGGGGAGAGAATCGAAAGGATAAAAGTAAGAAAAGTTGTGGGTTGAGATAATGATAACTTCATAAGTATTTTTTAGAAAGGAAAACAAACCCAAGAAAAGAGATTAAAAGAAAATTTGCTCACTGCTAGCTGACCAATGCCCAGCCAGTTCCTGAGCAATGGGAGCACTGACAAACTTAAAACCTCTCTGGCAACATTTATTGCTAAGTTATGGCATGGAGATACTCCTTTGGTCAGCTGATCCAGCTCTGTCTCTCCTAGCTGCTTGCTCATCCCCAGCCTGCTTGCTGTCATGGCAGTGTGAGAACCTTGATGGCATGTATTTATTTTTACTTCCAGGAAGGGTTGGCTTAATCTCCAATGAAGCTTTAGTCATCATGCTTTTATACTACCTGCATCACTGCTAACAAAGCCTTAGTGCATGGCTTCAACTGGAGATTTTGAAAAGTTTTAAGAAAGTTGTCGTGTTTCGCATTCTGCTTGTTTAAGCTGTTACAGAAGGGTGATTCATTATGCAGTAGGGTGTAATTTTAGTGTGACATTGTCAAATAATCATGATGGCTAAAGGTAATGAGGTAATCATGCCAAGTTACTATGCTGTGTTATTATCTGGTAGTTATGTATATAAGTGAGCTGTGCTGCCATGTGAATGTGCTCTTTTTGAGTTTTCTAATAAAAAAAAAATCTAAGTTACATTTGGTTTTTAATGGCTACCATAAATCTTTCTTGTATTTATATATATATTTTTATATATATATATATAATGTAGATGTCATTGTCTCTTTTGGAGTTCAGACCTTGTTTTGACCTTAAGTCTCTGGAGGAGGGTGCATTCTGTCACTGCACAGGGACTTCTGTGTGTTTTAAGAACTGTGCAAGCATTCACAAATACAGTTTTATTACTCTTGGGAAAGGTAGGGAATGAAACAAAGATGTGGGAAAATAGAGATCCACTAAAACTATAGCATGAGTGATTTTTTTTAAAAGTTAGTGGGATTGTTACTTTTTGTGCTTGTACACACGTACATTAAACTGTGTGAATTGGCTGTCATAGAGCCCTTTGGTGCTGGTGAGATGCAGAGATTTGTGTTTAAACAAGCAGTCACAGGACTGAGACAGCTACTCCAAATATACGAAGTAATTACATTTGTAGGCAAGTTGAATCTTTCCACACTGTATAAACTAGATTGTTGTTGTGGTTTCTGACTTACTGAAACTGGGTATTTTTAGATTTTAAGTTTGCTTGCTTTTCCTGTAGAAGTACTCTACCTAATCCTTGCTGCTGTGTCTTACTGTTTGCCATTTAAACTGGAAATCCCTTCAAAAGTCTATTTTCTTCCGCTGTACCTGTCATATCATGTTTTCTTACATAGTGTTGACTCACTGTGGCTTCCTTTTTCAATTCTTGTGTAGTAAACTATCAAGACTTCTTGACACGTACTGTGCCACTAAAAGAAAATACTGCATACCAAAATGTTGTTTCCAAATGGTGAAGGATTTCTTTGCTTAATTGAAAAAAAATATGAGCTCAGTATAATTTGTGGAATGGTTTCCAGTAAAAGAGCAGGTAGCTTTCACTAAAGCAGAACTGAAATTAGGTCATTAAATATGTAGAGATTTTTAAAAATCCACTTTATCAGTTCATGTGGGAGAAGGAAAAGAAAACTAATGAAGAAATACTTTTCTTCTAGATTTTTTCATTTGATACCTGTGAATTTTCTGCAATCCAAAGATGGCAGCAAATAAACCTAAAGGACAGAATTCGTTGGCTTTACACAAAGTCATCATGGTGGGAAGCGGTGGTGTAGGAAAATCTGCTTTAACACTACAGTTTATGTATGATGAGGTAAGAGTCTGTAGTAGAAATTATCTCAGGAGGTGCCTGCTACATAGTGTTGTTTAAATTACGTTTGTACAATTATTTTCTGAAAGGGTCTAAGTGTATGTGATGTAGTATGAAATTCAGCAGTTAAGTGGAACAAAAATATATTTTGAGATTACTGATTTTCCCTCTAGAGGTACCTGTGAAGGGAACATTTGGCCTTTTTTAGACTTCTCAGCTGTTAGATACTCTGTCATATTACTGGAATATTTTTGCATTGCTCACTAGACCTATTAGAACTTGGTTATTATAGCTCAAAGCTTCTTCACTTAGTTGAGTTGTGTGATGCCTGAAACAACCAATTCCTTCCATGGTTTTTTTTGCTGCTGTTGAAGAGAGGAAAGAAAATCAGTTTCTCTTTTCCTTTTTTTTTCCAGTGGAAGTCATCCTTTTTTATTAAAAGTCAGAAGTTAAGCATTCAGTGTACTTTAAAAGTTGATACTAAATATATCCAAAGTCATGACTACCTGATTTCATAATGGAACACATCCAGATGTTGTTCTTGAACCAGAAGTAGAAGTTTGGGTAGTGCACAGACACTGGTGTTTTGAAATTACCTCTACATTTCCTTATAATGGCTGAGGAAAGCAAAAACCTGAAAACTGTTTGGGCTGCTGAGGAGTCTGCTTTAACTACAGGTTGTTTGAGTACTTCACAGGGCCTAAATGCATAATACTTAGTTATTAGTCACAGTACCCATTTAATGTTTGCTATATCCTTATGTGCAAACAAAAGCAATTGTGTTGTACAGGCATGATTTTACATCACGAAGGTTTTTTTTCTAGTTTGTTGAAGACTATGAGCCCACCAAAGCAGATAGCTACAGGAAAAAGGTGGTTCTGGATGGGGAAGAAGTCCAAATTGATATATTGGATACAGCAGGGCAGGAGGACTATGCTGCGATTAGAGACAACTACTTCCGAAGTGGAGAAGGTTTTCTTTGCGTCTTCTCTATTACAGAGCTGGAATCCTTTGCAGCAACTGCAGACTTCAGGTAAGTTACAAGGCAAGATAATCATTCTAATTATACTGAGATTATTGAAAGTGATTTTTTGTGTGTGTGTGTTTTGTAATATCCTTTTGATGGTCCAGATTGGATGGCAGCTTTTACTGTTGTCACATAATGTTTTGAACAGATACCTAGCTGGGCCTTTTCTATCTGTACCACTTCAAATGTTTTAGCTGCTGGTTTTTTGAATACCAGAAAGGCTATTGCCACAGATATACAGGAACATTCAGAAGACAGCTGCCTCACCATGGTCTCAATCACAGGCTGCATCATATTAAAACTCTTATGATAATAATAGAATATTATACAGGCAGTGGTATATTATAGATGTTTCATTTCAGTTGAGAGAGAAAACATTTAAATCACTCATTACTATCTTTTTAAAAAAGATAATGTATATCAGAAAACATTTCTACCAGTTCAAAGTGTAGTGAAATAGGAAAGGCCATAATATTTGAAAGAAAATAATGAAACAAATATAAAAAGGGGTTTTCTGCATCCCATTGAAATTAGTCTTCTTGGAGATGCTGTCACAGTTCAACTTAAATAGCACTAAGTAGCAGAATATGTTTAGCATCTCTTACGGGAGAAGGAAGAGGTATGGAGAGGGGAGAAAGTGAATTTTTCCTCTTCTGGTGTTTTTTTGAAATTTATTTGTGTCTCTGTGTGTCTATGTTTATATATTTTGAGAGGGAGGAGCCGGCCTTGTTTGTTTGCAGGCTTATGCTGGGTATTGTCAATCATGGAGGACAGTTTAGTACAGTTCAGCTCCCTTACAGTGCTAAATGGCCTATTCAAATCTGTTTAAAATCCTTCCAGTGCTTTAAAGTACATGATCTTTGGCCTTAGAAAAAGTCCTACTTTCCAGTAAAAGTGGGAGTTAACAGTATACATGTTGATACAGGAAAAATGAAAGAAAAAATCCTTTCAAGTAAAGATACTGAAATTCTCCCCAATCCAAATATGGAAGGGAACCGTAGATGACTAAATGCTAAAATGTAACTCAGAAAAGTATATTTTTCTGTTCTATGTAAAAGTAAGCTGTACCTCTTGAAGGCACAGTTAAAGTACCTTTGGCGCTGCTGAGTAGTCTGAGGGCATACTAGTTGAGAGCCAAATATTAAAGAAAATGACAAGAAGAACTTGAATGTTTGTTTTTCACAGTATGTTGTTCTGCTGGAATGGCAGACCTCTAACAGGAGAGCTTTTTACTGCTATTCTTGGTATGCTCTGAAATGCCATTGCTCCAAGTAATTTTTTTCAATAGAGTACAGACCTGCAATGACTATACTTTTAAATACTTGAAAGGTAGTTTGATAAAATTTGGCCTTGTTTTGAGTAGAATTGGTCTGGCTCTCATGGCATGGGTTTTTTTAAGTTCTACATTTCAAGCTGGCACATCGTTAATTAGATATTTCTTGTTTAGTCTTCAGAAGGGGCTCAGAGGAGAATATGAGTATCATAATCTGGATTGCTGTTAGATTAATTTTTTACATGGTGAAATTGTTTGGCATCTGTGGTGGTTTGACCTGGCATTTATCCCAGGTACCCACTGAAGCCCCTCTAATCTCTTCCCTCCTCAACTGGACCAGGAAGAGACAATACAATGAAAGGCTGATGAGTTTAGGACAGGAAGAGATCACTTACTGATTACCATCACAGGCAAAACAATTTGGGGAAATGCATTTAATTTATTGACGATCAAAATCAAAGCAGGATAATGAGAAATAAAACTAGCTTTAAAAATACCTTCCACTCCACCACTCCCTCCTTCCCAGGCTCTACCTTTTCCCTCCCAGCGGTGCAGGGAGACAGGGAATGGAGGTTATAGTCAGTTCATCATTGTTCCTGCTGTTGCATCTTCCTCAGGGAGAGGGGTCCTTCTGCTGCTCCAGTGGGGAGTCCTTCCCATGGGAGACAGTTCTCCATGAACTTTTCCAGTGTGAGTCCTTCCCACAGGCTGCAGCTTACTATCTGCTCCAGCATAGGTCCCTTTCCATGGGCTGCAGTCCTTCAGGAACAGATTGCTCCAACGTAGGTCCCCCACAGTGTTACAGTTCTTGCCAGTAAACCTACTTTAGCATGGACCCATGCTAAAGGGTCTCCATGGGCCCACAGTTCCCTGCCAGCAGCATACCCCATCATGGGTGTCCTCTATGGACTGAAGGGGAATCCCAGCTCTGGTGCCTGGAGCACTTCCTCCCCCTTCTTTGCTGACCTTAGTATCTATATAGTTGTCCCTCTCACATATTCTCACTCCTTTCCTCTCTGAGTGCAATTGTATCTGTGCAGTAACTTCTTTTTTTCATTTTTAAATAAGATTTCACAGAGGTGTTACTATCATTGGCTTGGCCTTAGCCAGTGGTGGGTCTGTCCCAGAGCCGGCTGGCATTGGCTCTGCCAATAATGGACATTGGGGAAGCTTCTCACAGCTTCTCACAGAAGGCACACCTATAGACCCGCCGCTAACAAAACCTTGTCACGCTAACCCAGTTACAGCATTGCCTGGATAACTAGTGTTGAAAGCTACTAGTTTTTACCAGAAGTCTTATTTACACAGGTACTGCCATGATGCACTGAATTTTCTTCTGGCCACCTTCCTAATCCCCTGGCTATTCAAACTGCTTTTACTCTTTTAAAACATTTGCACTGATATTTGTGTGGAAGAGGAGAAATGTTGCTTTTTAATTATACCCCATACATAAATGGTGTCACAGTCTGCCTCAAATGTACAGTTTTTTAAAAAATTATGGACTATCTGCAGTTTCTCAGCTCTGTGAGTAGGCTTCCTTCGAAAGATTGCACGCTATTCAGAGCTTTGTATATTGTGAGCATCCTGACATATACCAAATCAAGGCCCTTTAGAATATCAATTACTTAACTGTCTTCAGCTTCTCTCCATTCAACTTTAAATTTGGTTTCACCTCAGCAAGCAAAAGAAATTTCTCTGTTCTTTTTGTCAGTCTTTCAGAAATTGCTCCATGATAAAGGGCTACATTTCACAACTAACTTTATACTCCTTTTTTCATAGACAAAATACAGACTATTCTTTTCTGAGATAACTCTTCTTCCTGATAGTATTAATGCATTTTCAATTAGAAGAAAACTTTCATTATTATTTTAAGTGTCAAAGACTTATGTACTAAACTATTTGTAGTATTGAGTTTTATTTATAGTTTTAAACCTTCATCCTGGGAGTTAATATAGTAGAAGGGTCTGTCCTTAAAAATCTGATGCATATACAGTTTGTGTCTGTACCCTGGTTTATAATTAAATGAAGATCTCTGGAGAGACTGAATATAATTGACTTGAGAAAGATTCCTGAAAGGAAGATATTCTCTCGATATGCTATGAACCATTTTATCAGCTTTAAAATGGCACATTTTGTTGGGAAAGAATTAGCTGTAAAACCGAAGCTTGGATAACTTGAAAATGGCCATCAAAAAGAGTAATGTAAAGACAATCGTAAATGCTCTCAAGTAACACTGTTAAAAGGAATGCATTATTAAAACAAATTCTCACCTAAACCAATCCTGTTCTATTTTTTTAATTTCTTACTGACTCAGCTCCTTCCTTCCTGGAGGACTAGTTGTCTGTCTTTGTCTTCATTCTGTATAATGTCATAATTAAGTTTAAGACTTTCCTGTTACATAAACTACGTAAAAGGAATAAGGGGCTTTTCACTGTAAGATGTAAAAGTATTTAGTCTGAGTTCTTTGTGTCCTAAGAATGGTACTCAATGCAAAGCTTCATTTTCTTTTCCTTTTTTTTTTTTTTTTCTTCTCCAGGGAACAGATCTTAAGAGTAAAAGAAGATGAGAATGTTCCTTTTTTGCTAGTTGGTAATAAATCAGATTTGGAAGATAAAAGGCAAGTTTCTGTAGAGGAAGCAAAAAACAGAGCTGATCAGTGGAATGTTAATTATGTGGAAACTTCTGCAAAAACACGAGCTAATGTTGACAAGGTAATAACTGGCCTCTTAAACAATCTGTCTATCAGTTTTTACTTTATCCCTCTTTCTCATGGGTCGTACCCCTTATGTTCTTAATTTTAGCAGTAATTTTGTGGAATTTTAATCAAATACTTTTCTTCCTTAGCTTGCAAGGAGTACATTACTTGGTGATTCCTTGTAGAATAGTGAAAATGTTGGGCGTAACACATTTATCCCATTCTAAACTGCAAGGAATCATTATTATCCAAGACATGATACAAGACCTGATAAAATTCTCTTGGGTCAGCTCTTTTGGCCTAGACTTCATACTGCATTTTCTCTAACTAGAGGACAGTCTGCTTCTGAACAGTGAAGAATACTTTCTGATCCTCAGTTAGAATAAATCACCTTATAAAAGCAAATAAGGGAGAGATTTGAGCCTTCCCTACCCTCATTTAACCATCTGCCTTTTTATATGTTGTTTTGCTGAAGAATGGATGAACCCAAAACAGCCTAGAAGTGCCTTGTGAGTTTTCAGAGATAAGACTTTGTTCAGAAGTTCATAAGATAAAGAGAATATTTGTCTCCAAGAAAAGAAAATGCAGATTAGTTGTAAGTGCTTCAGCAAGAACGTGAGTTCTTGCAATTCAGGATAACTGTCAGCCTTGTAGCCTGTGAGAGTAACAGATGTGTGGCAAAAGAAATAAGTAGGTTTAGTGCAATGTACCAGCCTTTCAGAGCTGTTGACAAAGTTGATCCCACACTGAATCACAGGTTTGAGTTGGAAGAGACCTTAAAGATCATCTAGTTCCAACCCCCCTGCCATGGGCAAGGATACCAACCACTCAGTCTGGTTGCTCAGGGCCCCATCCAGCCAGGCCTGAACACGTCCAGAACTGGGGCATGGACAACATGTCTGGAAGGGGCGACCCTTCTAGGTATACACTGGAAGGGGCAACCCTTTCCAGTGCCTCACTGCCCTCGCAATAAAGATTTTTTTTTTTTACAATTGATCATTTAAATCTCTCCCCTTCTAATTCAAAATTGTTCCCCCAAGGGCCTTATCACAAGCTGCCCATGTAAAAACGTGCTTTCTCTCTTGTTTTTTAAAAGCCTCCTTTAAGAACTGAAAGGCTGCAATAAGGTCTCCCTGAAGCATTCTCTTCTTTAGTATGAACAACCCCAGGTTTCTTAGTTTGTCTTCACAGCAGAGCTGCTCCAGCCTTCTGATCATCTTTGTGGCCTCCTCTGCACCCACTCCAACAGGTCCATGTTTTTTCTTGTGCAGAGGACCCCAGAAGCACTGCAGGTGGGGTCTCATGAGAGCAGAGTAGAAGGGGACACACACCTACCTTGACCTCTTGGCCAACCTTCTTTTGCTGCAGCCCAGGATACCACTGGCCTTCTGGGCTGTGAGTGCACACCGCCAGGTCGTGTCCAGCTTTTCACCCATGAAAGCCCCCAAGTCCTTCTCTACAGGACTTCTCTCAACAAGTTCATCTCCCAGTCTGTACTCATGTCTGGGGTTGCCCTGATCCAGATGCTGCACATTGCACTTGGTGAAAAATTTTCTAATGCAAATCCATATGTATGAGCTGTCAATTGCAGTATGAGAGCTGTAATGAAAGTTCTCTTTTGCAATAACTTAAACTCAACTGTTGGTTGAGTCTCGTCAGTTATCTTACCGAAGAAACTGATTGTTCAGTACTATAGTCATTTTCCGTACAGAACAGCACTGAGTTCTTAAGTCAATCAAATACAGCAGAACTCATCCTCATTGTTGAATACAGCTCTGATTTTTTTGTTGTTATAAAAACTAACACATCTTTTAGTTTTGGTTAGTAATTGCAGTTAACAGCCGTCTATTACAGTTGTAAAAATTTCCAGTTCTTCAAATCCATTTCATTATTGTTTAGCAGCTGGGGAAAAAAGTGCATGTAATGTAATTTTTTCAATAGGTCCTGGGTCACTAGCCTTTGCACATACATGGTAAGCTGCCAGAGAGCTCCAGGTTTCTTTTTGGAGCTGATGGCATAATGGATCCAGATTAGCATGTGTCATATAGATTTACGGTTTGATAGCCCATAAATGAGGCCTTGTTGGTGCAAGTGAATACTGGGTATTCTTAATTACTTGAAGCATATGAAGTTTTGGAGTTCGTTACACAAACTTGGGTTGCTATTGTGTAAGAAATCTGGCCTCTCTGAATTCCAGAATAGTGATTTTACACACTTGAGAAAAACACAGCCAGGCTCCACTCAATTTGGCAAAGGTGACCCACTAACCATTTTCTCAGAAGAAAATGTATGTATCTCAGACAGCTAAATACTGTTGTACAGTATCAGTACTTAAGCAAGTTCACAGCTGTATCTTGCTATTAGCACAGATTTAAATACAAGAAACTTAGTGCACATTTAAAAATCTAGAGACAATCTCACTTCTTGATGGAAATGTTTAGTTCCATTGATTTTCTTTGGATTTCATGTGATGAAGGTTGATATTTTTCCTACAGTCAGTTTGGGATTAGTGTCATAAAAAGCTCCTGAGCTCTGTAGAGGAGCTTTTCAGCCCCCACACTGTCCATGTTTCACAGAAATGGATCAAATCCCTTGACCTAGATGTGTTGCTTAGTTCAAATTTCAAAATATCACAGAATCACAGAATATTCTGAGTTGGAAGGGACCCACAAGGATAATTGAGTCCAACTCTTAAGTGAATGGCCCATACAGGGATCAAACCCATGATCTTGGCATTATTAGCACCATGCTCTGACCAACGGAGCTCATCTCAGGGCTGAAAAAAGAAACCTAGAGCACCTGGTATTCCCATTCAAGTACTAACCAAGCCTGATCCTGCTTAGCCTCCGAGATCAGACGAGATTTCGCATTCTCAGGGTGGTAGGGTATCTAGAGCCTCTCTTCTGAGAGAAAAGTTTTAGAATTGCTCAGCTGATTTCCTACAGTGAAATTATAAAGATGTATCTATATTATTTGCTGTAACTTTCTGTAAGTCAAGTCAAAATCTGCTGTTCAAATTAGTAAAGTAGCTTTAAGCAGTCCAATCATAGAGCAGTCCAATCATTAAGTGTCTGTCAGTAGGATCTCTCTCACGTAAGTCAGTGGTGCATCTCCAGCTTTGTCACATTTGTTTCCTACTAAACCATTTGATGAAAGTGAACTTAATGTGTAGTTAAAGATTGTAATATGGCAGCTGCAGCCAAGATTACCTGATGTAAGAAATTGTTTATGTAGTTGTATGATTGAAAACTTGGCTTTAAAGGAAATGCTAGTCACTTTGTGCTTAGACCTACATCGTGCAACATACAATACGTACATTTAAGTGTATGCTACTGCTCCATTAATATGTTTCTAAAATTGGATGTTGCACTTTTTCAACCTTTGCAGTTCATCACTTAAAATACACAAAAGGTAAATTGATTTCCTTAAGTCTCCTCAGTAGTATGTACATACAACATCTGAAAATCTTGGCTGGTGATGAGACCCTTGCTTCAATTCTTGTTTAAAATTGTCTGACAGGATTCATAAGCAAATATCAGAAGACAGGGGAACATTATGGTGCCATGGAACAAGCAGAATTGCATCGTATCAACTTGGCCTTCAAAACCAGTGACAGATTTGTTGGATTAGTATTTGTTTGCTCAAACTGGTTGCATATAATTGGTTCTATTCTAAACAACTGAAGTGGATATCACTGATAGCTTAAATTAACTCATGTCTGTGATTGTTTTTGCATTTATCTTCTTACATCTTTTTTAGGTGTTTTTTGATTTAATGAGAGAAATTAGAGCCAGAAAAATGGAAGACAGCAAAGAAAAGAACGGGAAGAAAAAAAGAAAAAGCCTAGCTAAGAGGATCAGAGAAAGATGTTGCATTTTATAATCAAAAGCTTGGATTCCTTTCCTACCCTGACCATACTAATAAAAACCATAATTTATAAGCATGCCATTGAAGGCTGAAGTGACTGAAATTACCCTAACATGTTGGAAAATGTAATGTACCACTAAAAGCATGATTTGGAGCTGCACTGAAAGTCAAATTCACTGAAAACAAATTATGTGGCTTCAAGAGAAGCAAAGTTCAGTCCATTTCATAATTGCCTACCTTCTCACATTTCTTCTGAATGTAGTGTTTCATAGGTAGTCTTTTCTTTAATAGTGAACAGAGGGGCAAAGTATTACTTTTTGGGTTCTTATAAAGCATACTTTTTTATCACTGGTGTTTGTCAATTCATCTAGTCTTCTGTTGCCTTGAAAATTACAATTGTGAACATGATACCTAACAAAGCAGTATGCAGCTGTTTTGCTGTGGAGTTATGCAAATTAGAAAAGAATAATGTATATGCGAACAGCTATGTTGAGGAAAACTGTATGTGGTTCTGCATTACCTGATTAGCTTAGAAGAGCAATGTAATCTTTTACATTGAAACATTTGAATATGCCTTAATTTTAAAACCCAAACATAGCAGGTTGCTTAATCAAGGGTGTATTTTCAAGTCTGTTCCATGGAGACTGTCCCTGCGCATCAGTGCGAGACCACACTCTCTGTGGAGCGCAGTTACGTGGATAATTTTGCTCACTAGCTGTCTGCTAGCAGTGTCTGTTCTTTAAATGTGTGCCATACTCTGGTATTGTGAATAATACAGAGCATATTCTGTCATCTGTAACTTGGTAGACAATATGGTATCTTAAAACTAAAAGGTCAGAATACACTTAAGACTGAAGTCATAAGCCTATGGCACATCTAAGTCTGGAATGGTTGTTTAAAATGTAACGTGCCGGTACCTTGAAACTTCCCTTTTGCGCATAGATTTTTGTCTAGATGTTCCTTGGGTTTTAACTCCCTGGAATTGGGTGGAGTGGGGCTGATCTAGTGGCGCTTACGTGTTTTGAGTTAAGATGTTGTCTGGGAAATTCTGGTTAATTTCTTTTGTGTTTCTCATACTTGGCTATGGGAACATAATGTGTTATGCTGAAGCTCTTTGCAGGTTTTGTATTGTTTATTCTATGTTGATTTTCAAATGGGGAACAGTGTAGCTACTTTTTCTAGTTAATGTTGATATCAAACAATCAAACCTGCTTTGCAATACAGAAACCTTTAACATGCACATCCAAAATCCCCAAACAAAACATACTGCCTCAGTTGCTTCAGAACAACAAGAATACTAGCACATGGTTAGTGTGCTATGTCTCAGCTAAAAATATACCAGAATGTTTGAGGGTTTTGGACTCCTCTGGGGTGAGACAGGCTAGATCAATTCCACAAACTGTTATACTTTTTATACATGTATAAGCCTATAACTGACAATTTAAAATGTGCTCAAGCAAACTAGGTAATGAATATTTAACTTTCATGCTAACAGATGTTTTAGGGACTCAAGTCTTCGGAGTTATATTTGTCATGTTAAATATTTATCAGTAGGAATTTTGTATGTGCTTTTAGTAGACTGCCAAGTGCAGAATAAAAGTTACTCATGTAACTGGCAAATATAAGCCAGTCTTCATCTTACTGTGTACTCATTTGGGTCTATTTAGCCAGGGAGTCTAACCACTAACATTGTGACTTTGCTTTGGAACCTGTATACTGGGAGCTGAGGTGTTATGAAGCCACTGGACACACAAAACTCGTCTTGGCTGATGCCTTATCCTGTCCTTTTATTTGCTATTTGAGCCATTGAAAGATGAATAAACTTCCATTTTTCTAAAATACTTGTGCAGTGTTAATTGATAACAGTATTATTCATAAACATTGCTATAACCTATGCCATTGTCTAGCAGTTAAACCTAAGTACTCTAGAAGACTGGCTTGCGTGCATGAAGAAAAGTGTACATTAAACCCAATTAAGTCTGATAAAAAGCCACTTTGTAAAAGCTGAGACTATGTATGTGCTACCTTTTATCCACAGGTAATTTGCGTAGTTGCTACAAGACTACCTGAAAACAGACAACAAACTGAGGTAAGCTTGTTCCAGAATTACTTTTCCATAAGAATGGAAAGTGAGATTTAAACAGACAAGAAGAGCAGCAACTAAAAACCTCAAACAAAAGCCCAAACCAAAAAAAGGACAACCTACATAAGTTTTTATTAAAATAAAAATGCATTCTAAGTAATTTTCTTTTGGCACACTCAAGCAGAACCTAAGTGTGCTTCCTCAACCTGCAGGGAATATAGCTTGCATCATGTATTATAGGATTTGGGTGTATCTTGAGAGAGTCATCCAAAGTGAGTGTTACATTTGCATCATAGAGGAGTGTTTTGTTTAGCCTACTTAAGTATCTGAAATTCCTAGATCTTGCTGCTCAGAGTGCTTCTGTGCCTGAGAGCACTTTTTATCCCCTGTTTCTTCAAGAAGCTGAAGATACTCTCTTCACTGGCAAGATCAAAGCTTTCCATAGTAGTGCCCTCCAAGTTAGCCTAATGCTGGCAGTATTGTTGCTCCCTTTTGTGAAATGCAATGCATGGTAAAACTGCAGACCAGAGAGAGATGCCTTAATTTGTAAAAAGCTGTAGAGTTTTCTGTTATGTATGAAACCAATGTTGAATTTTTGTTGAACTTAATGCTAACTTCATTTTATTCTGTAGCTTTTCATAGCTTTAAAAACTCAGTTGACTTTCAAAAATGTTGGCTAAGAAATCCGTGGTGTATTTGGTACCCTCCTGGTGAATATACTGTAGCTTAACAATAGTGGTGTCTAGCAGTTTTCTTTGACTATTCCGCAACAGCGTGACCGTGTGCAGGAAGTCCTTTCTCATTCATAGAGGCCTTGTTAACATCACAGGAGCATGCATAATGACCCTTCTGGCAATTCTAGTGGCAGCCACGATGCCATAAAATACACTCCATATCTGAGACTTATGCTCGCTATTCATAGGTAGGAGCCAAATATTTTATCTATTATTTATATGTGAAATGGGCTTGCTGGAAATCCTGGGCTCCACTTTGGGACACCAAGCCTCTATGAAACTACAGAATCAGAATATCATGAGTTGGTAAGGACCCACCAGGATTATCGACTCCAACTCCTGGGCCTGCACAGGACATCCCAAGTCCCACTATGTGCCTGAGAGCATTGTCCAAACACTTCTTGAACTCGGCTGGGCTTGGTGCTGTGACCACTTCCCTGGGGAGCCTGTTCCAGTGCCCAGCCACCCTCTGGGTGAAGAACCTTTTTCTAATACCCAACCTATGCCTCTCTGACACAACTTCAGGCCATTTCCTTGGGTCCTGTCACGGATCATGAGAGAAGAACCAGTACCTCCCCTCTGCTTTCCCTTGTGAGGATGTTGAAGAGTGCAATGAGGCCTTCTTTCAAAGGGGAGGCGTCCTCTATTTGATTATAGTTCAACGCAAAATGGAGCAGCAGAGCAATGGCTGGTATCGCGTGAGTGCACACGATACATTTAGTTGTGTCAGAACTGGATCAGAAGGTAAGACTGAGCCTATGACAACTGAGAATTGAAGAGGAAAAACTAATAACACACCTTAATTTCTAAACTTTCTCACTGCTGTTAGACATGTTGGCTCTTACAGCCCTGTGGATGCACAATCAGTCATGTGCATAAAATATTTCTATCCAAATTCACTCCTACCACTTTTTGGCTGTAACTAATTTAAATAAATGGGTATGTTTTTAAGAACTGAATCATGAAAGAAACTTCTCCTTGCATATTGTTGTGGTAACTTCAGTTTTTTGCTAAAATTGCATGCTAGGAAATGTGCTAGTGTTGCTATTACTGGAGCATAAGTTAATCTTTGATCTAAATACATTGACCAGACTGGAATATTTTGGTTGAAGCTTCATTGTCAAAGAAATGCTGAAATGCATGCCACTTGAGATCTGCCTAAGATTGGACATATGCCAAGACTCTTCTCATTTTTGAAAGACCTTGAGTAGATCTAACCATCTGTTTAACTGGTACAATCCCTCTGGGATATAATTTGGTTTGTGTGTGCTAAGGTATTTTCTTTTTTTCACCTTGTCATGGGCAACCCAAAAAATGTGTATTGTGTTCCATTTTTCCTCTACATCAATCCATGCAGTTTATGTTAATGTGCCTTTAAGACCTGAAGGCCACAAGTGGGCCCGGAGTGTTTTACCCTGGAGGTTCCTGGGGAGGCAGGAGGTTCAGGGGATCCCTTTAAGAGACAGGGAACAGGCATACAGAGTCATCTTTCTTGTTTCTTGCTGGGATGCCAAGGAAGTTGCCTGGCAAAGGTCTCCAGGAAACTCTCTTTTTTCAATCCAAAACTGTTTCAGAGGGAATTTTGCAATACACAGCTGCAGCACTGAGCTGGAGCTGTTGGGGCCAGGGTGTGGATTTTGGTGCCCAGTGAGTCGGTTTTTTTTCCCCACGAAGCAGCAGCTACTCAGAACTGCAGTGCCCAAACCAACTGGGTCCAGCTGGCCGAAGAGAAGCAGAGGAACTGATGCTGCTGGTTGGGAGCTGCCCCAGGCAGTGCCAGCCCCAGGGAACTGACACTGCAGGGGGAAGGCTGAGCCAAATGGGGCTTCTCCGCCATCTTGTCTTTGTCTCCTGAGCCACGCAGTCTTCTTTGGAGGCTGCCATTTTGGGATGGGGCTTCTCCGCCATCTTGTTTTCTTTGTGCCTGGGGAGTCCACAGGATTCAGTGCCTTTGTACCTTGTGATTATTACTGTTATCTTGGTTGCAGCTATTCTGTTTTTTAGTAAACTTATTTTTTCACTTATACCTTCTCGCGTTCATCTCTCCTTACTGGTGAAAGGCGAGTGGTTAAAACTAAAAGGGAAGTAGCTCATTTCTCAGGCTCCACCCCATAATTTATCTTAAACTAAGACACATGCTGTGCGAAATGTTGATTTAAAAATACGTATCGGCTCACTTAATGAGCTTGGTAGCAATTACATTTTTTTCTAGTCCATTTCTATTTGATTTGGCCATATTTATGGCAGAAGAGCAAAGAGAGGAGGGGGAAGCTGATTTCTGCACCACCTGAGGGCAAGTGGCCATCATCCATAGGCAGCTGTGGAAGCACAGTGTGGGCAAAGGGAGAAATCAGGAAGTGTCCAGAACACAGAGGAAAGCTCAGTGGATCTTTACAATGCTTTGGGAGGTAAGATGAGGATCAGGAACTAAAACTCTGTATACTAGGGAGAGGCACGAAACACTGGCATGCTCCTGGTGCCAAAAGTAAGGTGGGACAAACAGCCAGTGAGGCCCATAAGGCTGTCAGTGCCAAACTGCAAACCAGATACATGCTTTCTCTTTGTTTCCTCTTCCTGGCAGCATCAGTAGTGATTTTCAGGTATTTTCTTGCTGAGTAACAGGTGAGATAGCACCTGCAGCAGTGTTGGACCTACATTTGCTCCAATCCTCTGCCATCCTTTTCACAGAGCACACTCTCATTCCTCTCTGAAAGGAAGTAGGCAATAAATGGTTACAGAGTGTTAGCCACTGATCTGGTTAATGTTGCTTCCCGTGCTTGTGCTGTGAGCATGGAGTAAAAAGAGGTTGGAGGCAGGCAGGAAGAAGCCTCATCCACAGACCACTGCAGCCATGACCACAGTTGTGACAGCAGTCTTGCACTCTTTTTCCATGGAAAGTCTCAAGGAGGATCTGGGATTTTGAGGTAGTGTAGTGTTATTCTTCTCTCTATGCTTCTTATGGGTTGTCCATTTTTCACCCTTTTGTTCTTGACTGGTGCTTTGACAGCTTACTGTTTGTCAGTATCATAGGTACAAAGGAGATCTGGTAAGATTGACCTTTTGCTTCATGGATGTCCTGGATAAAAGTAGAGGCATGATGATAATCAGCAGTTTAAATGCTGTATTTTAAACATGGATGAGGTCCTGAACATCCTCCTCATGGATGAGGTCCAACAGTAATCAGTTGAGGTTTACCTTCAACTGAGCTCAGCATGCTTGGTATGCTTCTGTTGGAGTTATTTTTGCTTTTTGCTTCTTTTATGAAGGAAAACTTACGAGATAGGGTTGGGGTTTTTTCAGTGCAACAAAGCAGACCTGTTAGCTAAAATGCTGCCAGACTAATGTGTTAAATATTAGTCATCTCTAAAGAAAGAGTCTAAAACAGTAATCCTTCTGTTTTATCTGATAGCTGCCAAAATGCCTACTGAAATAGACTGTGGAAGTGTCAAAAGAGGGGTTAAAAATAATGTACTGTGTCTATCGAGAGCACTTTGCTGTGGATGGTTGTAACTCCTGTGAGTGTCAGAGCTGGCTTGAGGAGGTAGCTGCTAGATAGTGTGTAGTTGAGGAGCCCATCCTGCATCAGACTGAGGGCTTGATCTCTTAGCCTTCATGATGTCAGAGGTGTGGCGGTTTGTTGTCCTGTGGAAACCCAGCAAAACTGGATAAACCCAGCAAAATTTTAAAAAGTGCTTTTTCCAAATTTGTGCAGATGGTTCCGTTATCTTGAGATGATCCACAGCTCTTCTTCCCCTCAGAAGGTACATGCCTTCTTCCCACAAAGTGACAGAGCCAATGCCTAGACTGGGAGATGGTTATGAGTATTTAGTGCCTTCTGCTAGTCCAGTGCTGGGAAGAAATGTCATCAGAGGAAATCTCTCCCTGTGTCCTGGTGTCCAATTTCTTGACATGATAGTCTTCCAGAAGTTTCCCAAAGAGGACCAGTGGAGCACCAGAAGCAACACACAGAAATTAAAAGACAGAAAAAATAAAACACAGAGAAAAGACCCTTTTGTTTCAATAGACATCAGATACGAGAGCCCGGGAGTCACAGAGGTTCAGAGGGGGACCTACAATGGTAGAGCCAAAAAGCACAGATAAACCCATAAAGGTGGGAATAGGCATGACTTGGTTCCCCTTTCTCTGGGAAATACAGTCTTCAAGGAATTGTTTATGGTCCAGAAGAAAGAGCTAGTGCTGGCATCGGTGATGAGCTTGCTCTGGTGCCTCATCCCCATGGGGAATAATGCCCTTAGAGATCCAAGCATGTGCACAGAAGAGTGCCCTGGTGCCAAGTGGCAGAACTTGCTGGGGGGGCCTTGGGGAGCTGCCACAGAGCTCTTCCTAAACCCTGCACAGCACCATCCCTGGCCATCCCTTGCCATTGAGCTGGACTGATTTAGAACAGTGTTGAGAATTGGGAAAGATGGGCAAGGTAGCCTGGTAGTGCCAGTTTTGGGGCCCACCTAGGAAGTCTGGGAAGCTTCTTCCCTCTAGATGTGGGCCACAAGGGCCACCTTGTGGACCATGAGCAGCAGTACCTGGCCAAAATGGCCCAAAAGAGCCCTGACAACAGGCTGTGCTCAGTGCTGCAGAGGAAGGTAAAAAAAAACCTGAGGACATTTGATAATCTACCATGGGGGGAAAAAAAAAGCCATTCTCCCCCAAGCTGTGGGGCATGAGAGGCCATCTTCATGGGGCATGAGCAACAGGCAGCAACTCAGCCAAAAGAGACTGAAGAAGCCCTAAGCAGCAGTCAGGCTCAGTGCAGCAGAGGGAGGTAAAATAACCTCGGGTACCATTACTAATCTGTCCCAGGAGAAAATTCCTTCCTGACCTCAGTGCTAGTGACCAGCTGTTCCCTGAGCACTTGAGTGAGACCTTTCACCTCCTTGTCTCATAGGCTGGTAAACCACCCAGGAGATGTCCAAACCATATTCTGACTCAACATAGAGGCATCTCAGGGGCTTGTGAGAATAGCCACATGCCCCTAGCCTAATGATCCTTGGAGACAACATCCCTTCCTATGGCTGGCAGGACACCAGTGGGTGCTCCAAAGCACTGGAATCCTTTGTGACATCTCTGCACCTTGTATCTTACAGCTGCTGCCCCATATCTGCAGGGCATGAGAACAGAAAGCTCTGCAGTGCTCCTCCTGAAGGGATCCCCTTGGTCTTGCCAGTGCTCTCCAGCAGGTAAGGGCTGAGCGCCTTGGGCACCTTGAGATATTCTAGATCTTTGCATCACCAGCAGCCCCGTTCACCCCACACCTTCCCTTCCCTTCCCTTCCCTTCCCTTCCCCCCCAGTCCTGTTACTCCAAGTCTTGTCTCTGGCTCAGATGTCTCTGCTCATTTTCTGTGCCTCCCTGACAGCCTTTCGAGGAGCAAGGGTGCCCTGGCTGACGTCGAGAAAGCAGAGCAGAAAATGACGGTAGGTGGACAGGGAGGAGAACTGGGTGCAGGCTGAGGCCGTCGTTCCTCTGATTAAACCAGTTGTCCCTGCTGGCTGCTCCGCCCTCAGCTGCAGTGGGATTTGTTGCAGGAGAAGATGCCGCGGATATAGCCTTGCGGTTCCAGAGGCCCATGGCCGTGCCCAAAAGCCCAAAACAAGGCAGTCGCCATCCACTTGGGGCGTGAGGGGAGAGGGAAAAGGGGGAGAAACCAACACTCAGAGTCTGTGTCAAAGAAACAACCATTTATTTCTGTCTTCTACAATCAAGGGTTCTTGGCTTGTGCCGCCGCCGGCGGGACGGCTTCTTTGGGGGCTGGGGAGAGTCCTGAGGGCCAGAGGCCCTCCTCTTTGCGGGGCGCCGGGGCCGCTCGGGCAAGCACTCCCTGTCCCAGCCAGGAGGAGAAGGGCTGTGGCTGCAGCCCTGGGCAGAAGGGCCTGCGACTGCTGCTGCCCCGCCTGGCTCCTCCTGGGGCTGCTCCAGCTCTGCAGCGTCAGGCGCAGATAGAGAACGGGCGGGCCCCCCGTGGAGGGTGGTTCCCAACGTGCCGCTCTCCGCTTCCACACTGGAGACTGCAGGGCTGCAGGAGGAGTCCAGGATGGGGGTGGGAGTCCCCTGGCGGGAGGCAGAAGGGCCAGGGATGGCTGTCGGACCCTCCTCCTCCTCCCCCTCATCATCATCAGCATAGGAGTTCAGGAGGTTCATCTGCTGCAGGATCGCATCACTGCACCTGTCAGCGGCAAAGTCGATGAGCCGGCGCACAAATGCCACCGTCTGCTCCTGCAGCAAGGGGTGCAGCTCCTGGACCAAGGCCTCCTCACTCAGCCCATAGCGGCACAAATTTGCTACAACGGAGCTCTGTGCTAGAGCCACCTCCCACCAGCTGGCCCCGAGCAGCTCTGATAGCTCCTGGTTCAGCCAGGGCAGCAGGGGCTCGAGGATTTCTGAGCAGTCCTGGAAAAAGCCTGCCCAGACATCCGGTGGGAAGCCAGCTACGTAAGTCCTGGGCATCAGCTCCGCAGCTCCCTGCTCATCCTGCTGTCCAGCAGCCGATGAATCCGAGGGGCTTGGAAGAACTATCTCCAGAAAGTCTTCCTCTGACCGAACAGAGTAAATGATGCTGCTGATAGCCTGCCTGCACAGGGGGCACGATGGCTTCCTCTTGGCCCACCGCACAATGCAGCCCAGGCAGAACAGGTGGACACAGGGTGTTACAGAAGCGATTTCACCTTGAGTGTCACGGCAGATGGGGCAGTTCCAATCTGTCTCCGTGGCCATGTTTGCGTGTTGCAGCAGAGCTGGGGACAGCAGCTGCTCCCTCTTGCTGGCGTGACACGCTGCAAAATGGCCACTTGCTGTCCCAGGGAGATGGGCAGGTGGAAGAAATGCCCAGGCCCCTCAAGAAGGACACACTCACAGCTCCCCAAATGCCATCGCCCACCCCAGCGCCACCCCATGGGCATATTTCCTGCACTGCTCACCTGTGCTGCTGCAAGCACCACCCACAGTATTTGGCTTCCTGAACCAGGTAGGGCTCAGGAAACAGGCAATGTCTTGTGAATGAGAACTGAGAGTTGCTGATGGCAGCTCCCAATGACCTCGCAGGCTTCCAGTCCTCCCAGGCACGCTTGCCAGGAGCCCAGGCACAAGCGAGTCTGGGCCAGGCTCTGCTCATGCCCAAACATAAGCAGTGAGGGATGTGAGGTCACAGTGCATTGCTCACCGAGGTTACCAGGCATGGAGTCTGTGGACCGCTGGTGTCACAGTCTGCTGTTCTGTGCTGACAACCTTGACTGCCTTCCAAACCTGCTGTAGCAGGCCTTTCTCCCCTGCAGGTACACGGCATCAGGAGAAAAAATGGGGTGTGTGGGCTATGCTGTGCCATCATTTGTCCATGCCTCTGGCTTTTATAATGATTTCGAGTCATTAGTCCAAGCACTTCTCCTTTAGAAGTTAGCTTTTAGTTTTACTTTTTTGTGGCGGGAGGTTGCTGTGTACATCGGGCACATGGATTGGCCTTTTTAAATCTCGTGAGATGACAGCCGATATTCTCTATTCACAGTGCTGCTTGTCTGCACCACTGGGAGAGGCAAGCACATCCCAACATTTCATGCCAGTCTCTGCACAAACTTCTTACCAGGTTGTTTTTAAATTCAGATTTTTTTTTCTTCTCTACAGCCCCCTTGGATTGCGGTTGATGGGCACAATGGTGTGGTCATTAGCTCAGTGACCATTAAAACCCTCTGTTGCTCTCATCCTATTCAAAAATGAAGTTGTAAATGGACAGATAACTGAAAAATAAGCATCAAGCACAATTTTGGGCAAACCAGTAAAAAATGTGGAGAAAATCTATACTGTCGTCGAGTTTTAATCTCTCTCCCTTGAGGTAGTGCTTGCCACAGACTGGGCCACCCAAACAAAGGCATGTCTGTCTGTTCTTCTTGCTGTGCTTCCCAAGCTGCTTTGCCTGCAGCTTTCAGAGAGCTGTAAGTCACTGCAGCCAGCCTTGCAGCTGGGCATTTTCTGCCTCCTTAGGATATTATACTAAAACTAGTGGGAAGTCATCAAGTGAGTTACACCTTGAAACTAGCCTGGGAGAGAAGGGGATTTTTAGAAGAGTTTTCCTGCCTCATCTTTACCATCTTCTCAGGAATATCTTCTAGGGAAAAAGCCTAGGCACAACACAGGATCATTCCTACCTTCTTGAACCCTAAAAATACATAACCTCAATCAGTGCCATCTTAGCAGGAGTTCAGTTCATGTTCAGTGTGAAGTGAAACTTCTAAAAGCCAAGTTCCTGCTGCCTTGATGAATGAGCCCAGTATCCAGGGTTCTCTGTTGGGGGAAGGCAGATGTGTGTGTTGGTCTGAACTTCTTCTTGGTTCTTTCCCTGGACTGACCCCCTTCAATGCTGAGGGCAGCACCAAACTGTCCCCTGGCCCCTCCCTGTGTCCAGGCCATTGTCATTTTTAAGGGCAGGATCTTTTAAGGATCCCTAGAAGAGTTCTGGTTTATTATGAGAGGGAAAGGTTAAAAAAACCCAACCAGTCGTCTATCTCTTTGGATCAGGTACTTACCTGAACATCCTTGGAGACTCTATTGTGCCACTGGCAGTTGGCCTGGCAGGACCCTGGGTTGTCCTGTCCAGCTGTCTCTGGTTAACAAGCAGGATGGGATGTGGTTCTCTAAGGAGATTTGTGTTTCCACTGGGTCCATTAATTACAGAGCCCATGCTCAGGATGGCCAGTCAGTAGCACTGGGATCAGGAAGGAATTTTTCCGCGGGGCAGATTGGCACTGGTTCTCGGGGAGTTTTGCCTTCCTCTGCAGCACTGAGCATGAGCACTGTTCAGGGCTCCTTCAGTCCCTTTTGGCTGAGTTGCTGCCTGCTGTTCATGCCCCATAAACATAGCCTTTCATACCCTGCAGTGGGCAGGAAGCTTTCCAGACACCCAGGGTGGGCCCCGAGGGTGGCCCTGGGGGTTGCTTCTGCAGCACTGGGCACAGCCCCTTGTCAGGGCTCCTCTGGGCCCCTGTGGCTCCATTCTTGCCTGCTGCCCTCACACCTCCAAGGCACCACTCGTGCCCTGGCTCTCTCTGGCTCTCTTGCCCATTGCAAGTTTGGAGTGGGGCTGACCTCTGCTCTTCCCTTGGCTCCCATTTCCCAGGGGTTCTTGCATCCATCCAGAGTTGCCCTTTTCAGCTCTCCTGCCTGCAACACAAGCACAGGACATACATGAGAGTTCTTTTCATGCATCCTTGGCCTGGGAGCACAGAAATTAAGCAAGTGTTGGAAGGCAAAAAGTGTGTTTGTCATTGATAGGTGTTACACTTTGGAAGATACCCATGGTAGTACACACCTTTTGTGTTGTTGCTTCTGATTCTCATTCTTCATGTTCTCACTCTTCAGAAAACAGGACCTGCTGGTCCTGTATTCCTCCTTCTGCATTCTGTAGCTCTGTCACTTGCCTTTGCCATACTACAAAGGATTTTTCAAGCTAAACTGAAGAACACATCAGCCTGCTCCTGGCTACACATGCACACTGTGGTAATGGCTTTGAGCATCAGCTCTGAAACTGATTCAGAAAAACAAAAATTAAAATAATATCCTATTTCCAGTAGTAACCTGTGTATCATGTGTTCTTGAATGTGCGTTTGGATCAAAAACTCCCTGGAACTTCACACAAATAACAGTCTCATCATTATTTGACTCATGGTGAGTGCAGGCAATAGAATAGAACGGAGCAGTTATGCCACGTTAAACCCAGAGCTCTGCATGACAAGGTTCGACCCATGTCTGAGGGCTCCACCCTGGAGAGCAGCTCTGCAGTGCAGGTCCCAGGCCTACCCAGGAGCAGGGACAGAGGTGGGCACACCTACAGCAGGGCTCAGGCAGGGACTGAAGGTCCCAGGCAGAGCTGGGACATGTCCGCTGGGCCCTTAGAAGGAGGTGGTGGGGGTCCCAGGGGAGGCCTGTGAGTACCCCCAGGATCCTGGCAAGACTAGACTTCAGTGATCATGTCCTCTTCTTCAGTCATTGGTGGTTGGACACTTTGGAGACAGAGTATTGGGCCAGATGGACCTTTCCTCTGAGATAGTGCTGCTGTTCTCAGGCTCCTGTGTTTTAGTATGTTCTTCCATAGAAAACAGACCAGTCATTTCTAAAAATGAGTACAAGGAGCTAAAAAGAATATTCACAGGGAAATGAACAGGTATTGCTCACATCCAAATGGTTTGCAACCATTTAGATGAGAAGCACATCCTGCACCATACTGAAGGCTTGATCTTTAAGCCTCGCTAGTCAGTGATGTGGTGATGTTTTTCCATCCTGTGAAAACCTCAGTTGAACACTGATGAGTTTTAAAAAAACACATCATACTTGCTTTTTGCAAATTTGTGCAGATGGTCCCTTTATCTTGAGATGATCCACAGCTCTGACCCCCCTCAGAAGGTACACNGGGAAGTCATCAAGTGAGTTACACCTTGAAACTAGCCTGGGAGAGAAGGGGATTTTTAGAAGAGTTTTCCTGCCTCATCTTTACCATCTTCTCAGGAATATCTTCTAGGGAAAAAGCCTAGGCACAACACAGGATCATTCCTACCTTCTTGAACCCTAAAAATACATAACCTCAATCAGTGCCATCTTAGCAGGAGTTCAGTTCATGTTCAGTGTGAAGTGAAACTTCTAAAAGCCAAGTTCCTGCTGCCTTGATGAATGAGCCCAGTATCCAGGGTTCTCTGTTGGGGGAAGGCAGATGTGTGTGTTGGTCTGAACTTCTTCTTGGTTCTTTCCCTGGACTGACCCCCTTCAATGCTGAGGGCAGCACCAAACTGTCCCCTGGCCCCTCCCTGTGTCCAGGCCATTGTCATTTTTAAGGGCAGGATCTTTTAAGGATCCCTAGAAGAGTTCTGGTTTATTATGAGAGGGAAAGGTTAAAAAAACCCAACCAGTCGTCTATCTCTTTGGATCAGGTACTTACCTGAACATCCTTGGAGACTCTATTGTGCCACTGGCAGTTGGCCTGGCAGGACCCTGGGTTGTCCTGTCCAGCTGTCTCTGGCTAACAAGCAGGATGGGATGTGGTTCTCTAAGGAGATTTGTGTTTCCACTGGGTCCATTAATTACAGAGCCCATGCTCAGGATGGCCAGTCAGTAGCACTGGGATCAGGAAGGAATTTTTCCGCGGGGCAGATTGGCACTGGTTCTCGGGGAGTTTTGCCTTCCTCTGCAGCACTGAGCATGAGCACTGTTCAGGGCTCCTTCAGTCCCTTTTGGCTGAGTTGCTGCCTGCTGTTCATGCCCCATAAACATAGCCTTTCATACCCTGCAGTGGGCAGGAAGCTTTCCAGACACCCAGGGTGGGCCCCGAGGGTGGCCCTGGGGGTTGCTTCTGCAGCACTGGGCACAGCCCCTTGTCAGGGCTCCTCTGGGCCCCTGTGGCTCCATTCTTGCCTGCTGCCCTCACACCTCCAAGGCACCACTCGTGCCCTGGCTCTCTCTGGCTCTCTTGCCCATTGCAAGTTTGGAGTGGGGCTGACCTCTGCTCTTCCCTTGGCTCCCATTTCCCAGGGGTTCTTGCATCCATCCAGAGTTGCCCTTTTCAGCTCTCCTGCCTGCAACACAAGCACAGGACATACATGAGAGTTCTTTTCATGCATCCTTGGCCTGGGAGCACAGAAATTAAGCAAGTGTTGGAAGGCAAAAAGTGTGTTTGTCATTGATAGGTGTTACACTTTGGAAGATACCCATGGTAGTACACACCTTTTGTGTTGTTGCTTCTGATTCTCATTCTTCATGTTCTCACTCTTCAGAAAACAGGACCTGCTGGTCCTGTATTCCTCCTTCTGCATTCTGTAGCTCTGTCACTTGCCTTTGCCATACTACAAAGGATTTTTCAAGCTAAACTGAAGAACACATCAGCCTGCTCCTGGCTACACATGCACACTGTGGTAATGGCTTTGAGCATCAGCTCTGAAACTGATTCAGAAAAACAAAAATTAAAATAATATCCTATTTCCAGTAGTAACCTGTGTATCATGTGTTCTTGAATGTGCGTTTGGATCAAAAACTCCCTGGAACTTCACACAAATAACAGTCTCATCATTATTTGACTCATGGTGAGTGCAGGCAATAGAATAGAACGGAGCAGTTATGCCACGTTAAACCCAGAGCTCTGCATGACAAGGTTCGACCCATGTCTGAGGGCTCCACCCTGGAGAGCAGCTCTGCAGTGCAGGTCCCAGGCCTACCCAGGAGCAGGGACAGAGGTGGGCACACCTACAGCAGGGCTCAGGCAGGGACTGAAGGTCCCAGGCAGAGCTGGGACATGTCCGCTGGGCCCTTAGAAGGAGGTGGTGGGGGTCCCAGGGGAGGCCTGTGAGTACCCCCAGGATCCTGGCAAGACTAGACTTCAGTGATCATGTCCTCTTCTTCAGTCATTGGTGGTTGGACACTTTGGAGACAGAGTATTGGGCCAGATGGACCTTTCCTCTGAGATAGTGCTGCTGTTCTCAGGCTCCTGTGTTTTAGTATGTTCTTCCATAGAAAACAGACCAGTCATTTCTAAAAATGAGTACAAGGAGCTAAAAAGAATATTCACAGGGAAATGAACAGGTATTGCTCACATCCAAATGGTTTGCAACCATTTAGATGAGAAGCACATCCTGCACCATACTGAAGGCTTGATCTTTAAGCCTCGCTAGTCAGTGATGTGGTGATGTTTTTCCATCCTGTGAAAACCTCAGTTGAACACTGATGAGTTTTAAAAAAACACATCATACTTGCTTTTTGCAAATTTGTGCAGATGGTCCCTTTATCTTGAGATGATCCACAGCTCTGACCCCCCTCAGAAGGTACACNAAATGAAGTTGTAAATGGACAGATAACTGAAAAATAAGCATCAAGCACAATTTTGGGCAAACCAGTAAAAAATGTGGAGAAAATCTATACTGTCGTCGAGTTTTAATCTCTCTCCCTTGAGGTAGTGCTTGCCACAGACTGGGCCACCCAAACAAAGGCATGTCTGTCTGTTCTTCTTGCTGTGCTTCCCAAGCTGCTTTGCCTGCAGCTTTCAGAGAGCTGTAAGTCACTGCAGCCAGCCTTGCAGCTGGGCATTTTCTGCCTCCTTAGGATATTATACTAAAACTAGTGGGAAGTCATCAAGTGAGTTACACCTTGAAACTAGCCTGGGAGAGAAGGGGATTTTTAGAAGAGTTTTCCTGCCTCATCTTTACCATCTTCTCAGGAATATCTTCTAGGGAAAAAGCCTAGGCACAACACAGGATCATTCCTACCTTCTTGAACCCTAAAAATACATAACCTCAATCAGTGCCATCTTAGCAGGAGTTCAGTTCATGTTCAGTGTGAAGTGAAACTTCTAAAAGCCAAGTTCCTGCTGCCTTGATGAATGAGCCCAGTATCCAGGGTTCTCTGTTGGGGGAAGGCAGATGTGTGTGTTGGTCTGAACTTCTTCTTGGTTCTTTCCCTGGACTGACCCCCTTCAATGCTGAGGGCAGCACCAAACTGTCCCCTGGCCCCTCCCTGTGTCCAGGCCATTGTCATTTTTAAGGGCAGGATCTTTTAAGGATCCCTAGAAGAGTTCTGGTTTATTATGAGAGGGAAAGGTTAAAAAAACCCAACCAGTCGTCTATCTCTTTGGATCAGGTACTTACCTGAACATCCTTGGAGACTCTATTGTGCCACTGGCAGTTGGCCTGGCAGGACCCTGGGTTGTCCTGTCCAGCTGTCTCTGGTTAACAAGCAGGATGGGATGTGGTTCTCTAAGGAGATTTGTGTTTCCACTGGGTCCATTAATTACAGAGCCCATGCTCAGGATGGCCAGTCAGTAGCACTGGGATCAGGAAGGAATTTTTCCGCGGGGCAGATTGGCACTGGTTCTCGGGGAGTTTTGCCTTCCTCTGCAGCACTGAGCATGAGCACTGTTCAGGGCTCCTTCAGTCCCTTTTGGCTGAGTTGCTGCCTGCTGTTCATGCCCCATAAACATAGCCTTTCATACCCTGCAGTGGGCAGGAAGCTTTCCAGACACCCAGGGTGGGCCCCGAGGGTGGCCCTGGGGGTTGCTTCTGCAGCACTGGGCACAGCCCCTTGTCAGGGCTCCTCTGGGCCCCTGTGGCTCCATTCTTGCCTGCTGCCCTCACACCTCCAAGGCACCACTCGTGCCCTGGCTCTCTCTGGCTCTCTTGCCCATTGCAAGTTTGGAGTGGGGCTGACCTCTGCTCTTCCCTTGGCTCCCATTTCCCAGGGGTTCTTGCATCCATCCAGAGTTGCCCTTTTCAGCTCTCCTGCCTGCAACACAAGCACAGGACATACATGAGAGTTCTTTTCATGCATCCTTGGCCTGGGAGCACAGAAATTAAGCAAGTGTTGGAAGGCAAAAAGTGTGTTTGTCATTGATAGGTGTTACACTTTGGAAGATACCCATGGTAGTACACACCTTTTGTGTTGTTGCTTCTGATTCTCATTCTTCATGTTCTCACTCTTCAGAAAACAGGACCTGCTGGTCCTGTATTCCTCCTTCTGCATTCTGTAGCTCTGTCACTTGCCTTTGCCATACTACAAAGGATTTTTCAAGCTAAACTGAAGAACACATCAGCCTGCTCCTGGCTACACATGCACACTGTGGTAATGGCTTTGAGCATCAGCTCTGAAACTGATTCAGAAAAACAAAAATTAAAATAATATCCTATTTCCAGTAGTAACCTGTGTATCATGTGTTCTTGAATGTGCGTTTGGATCAAAAACTCCCTGGAACTTCACACAAATAACAGTCTCATCATTATTTGACTCATGGTGAGTGCAGGCAATAGAATAGAACGGAGCAGTTATGCCACGTTAAACCCAGAGCTCTGCATGACAAGGTTCGACCCATGTCTGAGGGCTCCACCCTGGAGAGCAGCTCTGCAGTGCAGGTCCCAGGCCTACCCAGGAGCAGGGACAGAGGTGGGCACACCTACAGCAGGGCTCAGGCAGGGACTGAAGGTCCCAGGCAGAGCTGGGACATGTCCGCTGGGCCCTTAGAAGGAGGTGGTGGGGGTCCCAGGGGAGGCCTGTGAGTACCCCCAGGATCCTGGCAAGACTAGACTTCAGTGATCATGTCCTCTTCTTCAGTCATTGGTGGTTGGACACTTTGGAGACAGAGTATTGGGCCAGATGGACCTTTCCTCTGAGATAGTGCTGCTGTTCTCAGGCTCCTGTGTTTTAGTATGTTCTTCCATAGAAAACAGACCAGTCATTTCTAAAAATGAGTACAAGGAGCTAAAAAGAATATTCACAGGGAAATGAACAGGTATTGCTCACATCCAAATGGTTTGCAACCATTTAGATGAGAAGCACATCCTGCACCATACTGAAGGCTTGATCTTTAAGCCTCGCTAGTCAGTGATGTGGTGATGTTTTTCCATCCTGTGAAAACCTCAGTTGAACACTGATGAGTTTTAAAAAAACACATCATACTTGCTTTTTGCAAATTTGTGCAGATGGTCCCTTTATCTTGAGATGATCCACAGCTCTGACCCCCCTCAGAAGGTACACACCTCCTTCCCACAAGGTGACAGAGCCAATGCCTAGGCTGGGTGATGTTTCTGGGTGTTCAGTGCCTTCTGCTAGTGCAGGGCTGGGAAGAAATATCTTCAGAGATTTCCAGTGTGTACTGGTAGGGAAAGATGAAGAGAAAAGGAAAGAGGAAGAGAAAATGAAAGGGAGAGAAGGGAAGGGAAGAGAAAATGAAGGGAAGGGAAGGGAAGGGAAGGGAAGGGAAGGGAAGGGAAGGGAAAGGAAGGGGTGTTGTTTTGTTGTTAGTTTTCTTTAATAGCTCTTGCTCATGTGAAAAATTATGTTGTTTCATGCACTTATTGGAAAAGCAGAGATAAAGCAGCGAGACAGACTGCTGTACATCATACAGGCTGTCTGCTCTGAATGTTTGACACTTCTGAGAAGTTAACCCCCATAATTTCTGAGGCAGAATTCTCTATTTTAGGTCTAGGGTTATCATATCATCTTCCCACGCAGTATCAAGTTGATAAAAATCTTAGCTTTCACCCCAAAGTTTGAGTGGGCAACTGCATGAATGATTTTAGTTTACTTTTAGAATTACCAGATGTCTGAAGAGCAGCAGCTCAGAGGTAATATCTGTGAGGGCAGCTGGGGGATGACAGATTTCTTGCAGCAGAAGCAGTGTGAATCCAGTTTCTGGTTTCATCTTCTTTGGTATGCTGACCCCTAGGGAAAGTTTTCTGCAAAACGGTTTTCCAGAGCATTTGTGTAGGGAGCTTTTGTGGCTTCAAACAAGTCACAGACCTTTTTCTAGGGACCAGGCATTTGGTGTCAAATCCAAAGTAGGCCCTCACATGAAGCTGCTCCCTCAGGCGTTTCCAAGATGCTTGCGTGAGTGAAGGTCTTGGTACATTTAAGCAGGGCTCGGTCAGCAGAGGAAATGCATACTGAGTTAAGAAACAAGGTGATTGTTCTGAATATTTGTGAACTAGGTAGTTAAAAATCTGGAAAGTCCTCTGTGTTCTGAGTTTGTGGAGGGCACCACATATCCTCTCCATCCACGACTAAAACTGCTTCAGCAATAGATGAAATTGCTAAGCAATTCAAACAGTTAAATTCTAGCCTGATGGCTTTGGGAAGCGTAAATGGATTGCTTTCCCAAAGGAATTGGGGTGAGTGGCAACTGTCTCTTATGAATTAGCAATAAATCTGTTTCAGAAGTGTGGATGCTGAAAAGCTGCTGGCAGAGAAAAATCCACCATTTTGCAAGTATTCTGTTAAAGTCCTTGGTTTCAACATAAACAAGCAAGATGCTTCTCTAAACATCTTGCAGCTGTGTCTTATTAGGAGTCTAACAGGGGGTGTGGGGTCTGGCCAATCACTTGGAGAGGTGGTTGGACCAGGGACCAATGATCCTTGCCATAGACCAATGTAAGGATTATATAAGGCCTGCCTGTAATTAAATAAAGGGGGTTATCATTTCCCTCAACNTGACCCCCCTCAGAAGGTACACACCTCCTTCCCACAAGGTGACAGAGCCAATGCCTAGGCTGGGTGATGTTTCTGGGTGTTCAGTGCCTTCTGCTAGTGCAGGGCTGGGAAGAAATATCTTCAGAGATTTCCAGTGTGTACTGGTAGGGAAAGATGAAGAGAAAAGGAAAGAGGAAGAGAAAATGAAAGGGAGAGAAGGGAAGGGAAGAGAAAATGAAGGGAAGGGAAGGGAAGGGAAGGGAA
>VZRR01003004.1:52968-238798 GCA_013398015.1 Oreocharis arfaki
CCTTTTTCTAGGGACCAGGCATTTGGTGTCAAATCCAAAGTAGGCCCTCACATGAAGCTGCTCCCTCAGGCGTTTCCAAGATGCTTGCGTGAGTGAAGGTCTTGGTACATTTAAGCAGGGCTCGGTCAGCAGAGGAAATGCATACTGAGTTAAGAAACAAGGTGATTGTTCTGAATATTTGTGAACTAGGTAGTTAAAAATCTGGAAAGTCCTCTGTGTTCTGAGTTTGTGGAGGGCACCACATATCCTCTCCATCCACGACTAAAACTGCTTCAGCAATAGATGAAATTGCTAAGCAATTCAAACAGTTAAATTCTAGCCTGATGGCTTTGGGAAGCGTAAATGGATTGCTTTCCCAAAGGAATTGGGGTGAGTGGCAACTGTCTCTTATGAATTAGCAATAAATCTGTTTCAGAAGTGTGGATGCTGAAAAGCTGCTGGCAGAGAAAAATCCACCATTTTGCAAGTATTCTGTTAAAGTCCTTGGTTTCAACATAAACAAGCAAGATGCTTCTCTAAACATCTTGCAGCTGTGTCTTATTAGGAGTCTAACAGGGGGTGTGGGGTCTGGCCAATCACTTGGAGAGGTGGTTGGACCAGGGACCAATGATCCTTGCCATAGACCAATGTAAGGATTATATAAGGCCTGCCTGTAATTAAATAAAGGGGGTTATCATTTCCCTCAACCTGAGCTCTGACTCGGACCTCTGTTTTTCCTTGTTGCCCGTGCTTCAACTGCAACACAGAAGAGACTGGGCTTAAACGCCAAAAAGCTGTGCTTTGACTGTTTGTTTGTAACTGCCTGCACTAACTGTCTCTTAGGGCAAACAGTCCTTCCTTCTAGGTGTTTATCTCCTTTCATAGAATCACAGAATGGCCTGGCTTGGAAGGGACCTTAAAGATCATGTAATTCCAGCACCTCCACCATGGGCAAGGACACCTTTCCTACCCTCAAACTAAATTTATAGAACACTGTGATTTCCTGTCTTTGTTACACTAGACAAATCATGCTCTGCCAGTCTCCTCTGAAACAGAGATTTCAGTTTACTGATGATCTTCATAGCCTTTTCTGCTCCTGTTGTGAATTAATTTTTCTCTGAATAACAATGATCAGAACAGACAGAGACCTAATAGTGACTTAAAGAGAGCATTAATCTTTCTGAGCTCTTCAAGTGTATGGGTTGTATAAGTCTGCTTGTGTTCTGATCAGCCAATACACAGGTCTTTATCCTTCTCTGTTTTTTTCAATAGCTGAGTTCCCAGATCATTGCAACAGTCTTCTTATTGAGAAGAACAAACATAGATATAGTTAATCTAGTCAGTTTTTCCACAGGGCTTTGGGAAACATGAATCATTGCACTCGAGTCAATAAACAATCTCAGGGCAAGATACAAATACAATTGCGGCAAAGAAATAGCAGAGGTACATGTCGCAGTTGAGGCGGACATGACACACACTAAGTCCAATATAAAGTGCAGGCAAAAAGTGTTTATTCCAAAAGCCAGTGTCATATATATACACTTTCGTGTGTTTATCAATAATGTTAATTATTCATTGGTTGCTTAACTACTACAGTAGATTCACTGACTATTTTAACTACACCATACTATTATTAGTTATCTACAACATAGACATCCCAAGAATCCAAACAAACACCAGCTGCAGATGTGTTGCCGTTTACTCCCTCTATTGTTTTGAATTTCTTGCTTCCCTTGATTAAGTTTCTCACAGGTAGAAATCGACTGTGCTGAGACCAATGTCAGATTCAGTTTCAGATAGGCTTGCTGACCTGCTGTTAATTCCCACAGGTGCTAACAAAAACTACAGCAGACTATACAAGACAGTATATGTAGACATCACACTATTTTTTGTAAAATGGTTAGAAGATATGTGAAAGCCTACAGTATGTCAGAGAGTAAAAATGTCATCTAAGATTTCCATATTTATCTAAAAAAACCAACCAAACAACAGTAAAAAAAAAACCCCAAAAACCAAGCTAGAAATCTGAATTCCTCTGTGTGCTTGGGGGAAATTGTTCTTTTAGGAGAAAAAACAGGTTGATGCTGGAAGATTGAAAACAAAACTTCAGAGAACTCTAGGTACATGTTACTACCTGGGAGAAAGAGAAAACCAGACACCTTTTCCCCCCAAAGTAAAGAACCCCAACCAACCAAAACCATCCTTAAGGAAAAATACCTACCAAGTCAACAAACAAGCCCTGAGGAATTCTGCTGAAAAATAAAGATCCTCAAACTACTGAAGACTTTACCTAGCTCTTTTTATCTTGATGGATTGACAGTTTGTTCTGCACTGGAAGGATGTTGCTGTGGATGCTGAAAAGCTGCTGGCAGAGAAAAATCCACCATTTTGCAAGTATCCTGTTAAGTCCTTGGTTTCAACATAAACAAGCAAGATTCTTTTCTAAACACCTTGCAGGTGTGTCCTATTAGGAGTCAAACAGGTGGTGTGGGGTCTGGCCAATCACTTGGAGAGGTGGTTGGACCAGGGACCAATGATCCCTGCCATAGACCAATGCAGGGATTATATAAGGCCTGCCTGTAATTAAATAAAGGGGGGGGGTATCATTTCTCTCAACCGGAGCTCTGACTTGGACCTCCATTTTTTTTTCTGCCTCACCTGTGCTTCGACTGCAACTTGTTGCTAAGGACTTTTTACACGTGGTGGCAAAGACAGGACAGAGAAACTTTAAAAAAAGGGAAGAAAGTACAACAAAAGCCTTAACAAAAGAAGGAGTGGTAACATTGCCCATGACATGTAGCACAGCCTCCTTCTTACCCATGACCAGCTCAGCATCTATTTGTACCAATTGTGTTACACTAGAGATGGTGAACAGTTGCTCAGAACAGACTTAATGTGCTTAATGCACCGATAAAACAAAGTATTTGAATAAAAAACAGAATATGAGTTGAGGGGTCTTTTTTTTTTCTTAAATAAAATTAAATTACCTAAGTGTTAGTCCAAATTTCCTCCATGGGATGGTTGGAAGGGAAGTGCTTTTCCAAGAGCTCAGTTTCTAGAGATAGCATGAAAATACTTTTGGAGATTATAGTATTTTGGCTGCAACTTTCTAGGTGTTTTTCTTAGTGTTTACCACTGTTTTCATGTGCTGTGACCATACAGTAATACCTTGCAAGATATGAGATACCTGCAACCAACGTTCCTATGGCACGAGATTTCAGCTTGTTGTGGAACAACCATCTTTACAGAGTACTGGTTCTCACACCGCTGCAGGTGCCACTGCCAAAATTTAACCTGGTACTCCTATCCCTACCGTCTGCTCTTCCACACTAAGCCTTATGGAAACAAGCCGTAATGCATCTTGGATTTTCTGGCTCTTTGTGAATCCAACAATTGGCATTATGCCATCAATGTCTTCAATGCTTCTGAAAGATTTTATTCTCTGTAAGGAATCTGTTTCAGGTCTGCTTTGTTATGTCAGGAATCTATGGATAGCTTTCCACTGTCAAATCATATGCTGTCATCACCTTTCAGCTGACAGCTGACACAATTGCTGTTGGCATATCCCCCTACAACCTGGTGTAGCTCATTTACAGGCAGAGTAAACTTGCTGTCATTAGCAGCTTAGCTCCTAGTTAAGCTTCTCTGACAAGTCATGAGGCTTGCTCCAGATGCAGAAACACCAGCACTCCACTGCTAATTACACAACTCTTTCAAATAACACATCCCTCCTCCAGAAATGCCAGGTAATGCTTGGGAGTAAAGCAGGAATTGCAGCCCATGTTGCTTTGTCCAGATCTGCCCTGTGTAATTATCTATGGTCTCTACAACTGCCTCTGTGATGTAGGGTTGTTGTCTTTCTGGGTTTTGTTTTTGTTTTCCAATGTGCCAGAGGCCTGATGGCACGCTGGCTTTGCTGAGTGTGCTGCAACAGACCTGGAGAACCTCTTCATAGTTGCTGAATATTCACATACAAGATAAGCAGCAAAGGATGTCAGCAAACCTGAGAGCAGCCTCCAGACCACTATGGAAAGAAAAGCTATTCCCCAACAGCAGGGAGATGCACAGTATTTCTGTAAGGCACAGCATGCTAATAAAAACCTATGATTTCACAAAGTATGAATGCTATCACTGCCTAGGTTTTGGACAGGGACCTTCGCTCCTGAAATGGCAGGTGGGCCAGCACATCAGGCTTTTTCCTTCACCATCCTATGGCACATTGTTAGAGAATAGAAAAAAAGTGACTTGGTTGTTCTCCAAGTAAACACACACCTTAAGAGGAAGAGAGGAAGCCTGAAGGAAAGTGCACATGCCTCTATGTGTGTGTGTACAACTAGAGAAATACGTAATGAATGCTTTGATGGCAACATTTGGAAGAAATGTGAGTTGTAACAGAGAGGTGAAGGGTGAAGTACTGGAATGCACTTGTGAAAGGAGATTTGCTGCATAGCAGATGACACACAGGACCTGGACAGGAGGAATATTTTTGCTTGGGTTTAGAAAAGGAGAGGAAACAATTAGAATCAGTCAAGGAGCTGAAATACAACAGTGAAAACCAGGTGGGTTCCTGCATTGTGTTTTACAAACAAATGTAACCAGTGTGCATGTAAGCTAGCTAACAACAACTAGATAGTAAGGTGTCCAGAAAACTATTAAATCACTAAGGAAAGACAATAGATTCTGTTTTTATAGTGCTCACAACATTCAGGATGGTACAGCAGATGTACCTAATGGAAGGTAGTCAGCCCGAGAAGCCGAGTTGAGGCATACTCAACAGTTGCAGCTCCGATCATGAAATTCAATAAAACCATGAAAAGGCAAAAGGATAGAGCAGGCAGAAAAAGGAAGAAAAGAGCTTGAGTCTTTCATTAGAGTATGAAATCAGAATTCAGTAAGTTTGGAAGGAAACTTAAAATATCGTAAGTTGTACTTAGTTTCAGTAGTGTAAGATGGAAAAAAAATTCTCATGAAGCAGTGAAGTGGCTTCACTGTTTCAGAGTAACATGCGTATTTTAACTGAAGCGGTTTTCTCTCACACCCCCCAGTCAATAACCAGGGCCTAGGCACAATAAAAGCAGGGAAAACCATCAGGGGACCAGCGGGTTTCCTACACCGCCTCCCAGAGCCTGACGCGGCTCCCGCACTGCTCCAGCTCACGGAATGGGTGAGGTGGACAGGGACCGCAGCAGGTCATCTTGATCTGCCAAAATAAGGGTGTTGATCTCATATCGATACCCAGCTAAGACGGACAAAGACTCTCTAACAGGGTTAGAAAGTGTATGTTTATTTTCAGCGCCGGGCAGCTGCGCGGGATAGCTCCCTAATACGCAGAGCAAAATCACAGAACAATACTGAGTCTATCTACAAAAGTTCTACATATTCAAAATACAAATACATATTTATAACATTGACACCTCCCATTCTCCGCTTCGCATGGTAATTAGCTGCAAAGTCACGAAGCATGTGCGGTTTGTTCCTTGAATTGAGTCGGTGGTCCCATTATTTGGGGAGAGGTCGTAGAGGACGAAGCAAGACTCTTCTCCCTCGCTTTGACCTTTCTGGTTTTTGACAATACATATTACTTTTGGAGGACTCCAGTACCTCCCTTCATTACTTCTGAATGGGTTTTCAACTGCAAAAATTAGTAATTGTCTATATTTCTTTAGATCTATTAATCAGTGTTTTCTGTTTCTCATTCTAGGCACAGCTGAACCAATATAAGATGACAAGCAATCAATTACTTACATCTTACAAACTTATTTCAGGCCTTTCTAACTAATCATTATCTCTTTAATTAACCCTAGCTGGGTTTACTTATTATTTTAACTAATTTCAACAAGCTAACCTTTAACTAAAATCTTAATTTTTAAAACTCCGTGTTTCAATCTGGACCAACCTCTCTGCTCAAGCAGGGTCATCCTAGAGCACATTACACAGGATTGCGTCCAGATCGTTCTGGAGCATCTCCAGTGAGGGACACTCCACACCCTCTCTGAGCAGCCTATTTTGCTCCTCGGTCACCCACTCAGTAAAAAAGCTCTTCCTCGTATTCAGGTGGAACTTCCTGTATATCGGTTTCTGCCCGTCGCCTCTAGAGAGCGTCGGGTGAGAGACAAGCAGAGTGCCCGGCAGGCCAAGCACCTCCAGCTCGAGCATCGCTCACGCTCCCAGCCTCTCGCCGACGGCCATCTTTGGTGCCCTCGCCCGGAACCGCCCCCTCGCTCCGCTCGCGGGGCCTGCGGCGCAGTTACCGCGAGAGGCGCGGTACCGCGAGAGCCGCCGAGGACGGGGGGAGGGAGGGGTGAAGTCTCGCGAGAGCGGGGCGGCTCTCGGGCATGCGGGTGAAGGCGGCGGCGCCGCGCGCGATTGGCGGGGCTCGTCCCCCCTCCCCCGTCTGCTTCCGGCGTCGCGCATGCGCCGCGCGTCGCCGGGCCGCGTCCGTGTCCCCTCCGGTGCGTGTGTCACCCGCGCGCGGCGGCGCTGAGGCCGCGAGAGGGCTTTCGGGCACCGGCGGCGCGGGAGCGGCCCCGACACGTGCGGCCCCCGCCGGGCAGGAGAACCGTGATCGGAGCCGCGCAGGGCCCCGGACACCTCGCCCGCGGGCGGCCCGGCCTGGCCTGACCCGACCCAGCCGCCCTGCCGGGAGCGGCTGAGGGAAGAGGTGGAGGAGGCCCGCGTCCGGTATCCGTGTCCCTGCGCGGCGGCGGCCGCGGCCCAGAATGAAGTAAGGAGGAGCCGCCGCCGCCGGGAGACACTTCCGTGTTGCGGGAGAGGCCGCGCCGGCCTGCGGGACGCTGCCGGTACCGCTTCGCCGCCGCCGCATCGGGCAGCGCTCCCGGCTCCGGTCGCAATCCGACCCCGTATGTATCGGTGCGGCCCCATGTGAGGCGGGCGGGCGGTGCGGGAGCGAGCGAGGCCCCGGCGCGGCCCCCGGGTGTCCGTCCTGGTGCGTGTACACGGTGCCGCCGGGTCCCCATGGCGCCTTAAGCGCGGCGGTGGCGGCGGGTTCCCTGGGCCGCGCCCTCGGCCGTGAGCGAGCTCGATGCCGAGCACCTCGGACGCGGCGACCGGTGGGAGCGGGGGCAGCCGGGGCTGGGGCAGCGGCGGCGGCGGCAGCGCGGCGGTGGAGGCGGCGGCCGACAAGAAGCGGCTGCACCACCGGAGACGGAAGCGCTTCGCGGCCCAGCCGCAGCCGCCCCCGCCGCCGCCGGCCCCGCACCCTTTGCTGTTCCCGCTGCTGCAGCCGCCGCTCCTGCAGCCCCCGCTGCTGCAGCCGCCGCTGCCGCCACAGTCCCTGCTCTTCCTGGCGGCCACCGGCGCCTCCTCCTGTTGCGGGGACGGCGGGGAGCGGAAGCGACCGCGAGGCAAGCGGCGCTCGGGCTCCCGGCACAAGCGGCGGCGGGGTCGCGGCGGTGGCGGCGGGGGCACGCAGGAGGCGGAGAAGCGGCGCGGTAGCGGCGGGTTGAGCACGCTGGTGGAGGAGTACGACGACGTGAGCTCCCAGTCCGAGGGACTGTTGGGCGGCGGCGCGGCCGGCGGGGGCAGCGGTGGGGGCAGCCCGGGCTCCTCCTCGGGCGGTGGGACTCAAAGGCAGCGGGGCGAGGCGGAGCGAAGCGGCCGGTCCCGTCGAGAGCACCGCGGCAGCAGCGGGCGCTCCAAGGAGCGGCACCGAGAGCATCGCCGGCGAGGAGAGGAAAAGGCGCAGCAGGAGGGGACGGCGGCACCGGGCCGCGGGGCATCCGAGCCCTCCTCGTCTTCCAAATCCCGCAGCCGCCACAACCACACCGGGAGCCAAGCCCGCGAGGGACTCAAGAGCAGCAGCAGCGGCGGTGGCAGCGACGGCCGTAGGAAGGGCTCCCTCGCCTCGCCCAGCAGCGGCAGGAAAGACCGGGAGACCAAATCGCACCGGAGCCGGACTAAAGCGGCCAAAGAGCCGCCGTCGGCTTACAAGGACCCTCCTAAAGCTTACCGGGATGATAAGCCCGAGCCCAAGGCGTACCGGCGGCAGCGCTCGTCGCCTAGCCCCGGCCGGGATGACAGCCCTCCTCTGCACCGCTCCTCGCAGAGCCAGCGCAGCCGCAAGTCGCTCAGCCCGGTGGGCGCCCGCTCGCCACTCAGCCCCTACAGCCGCCGCCGATCCCCCAGCTACAGCCGCCACAGCTCCTATGAGCGCGGCGGGGATGTGTCGCCCAGCCCCTACAGCAGCTGGCGCCGATCGCGGAGCCCCTACAGCCCCGTTATCCGGTGAGTCCGGGCCCGGGGGCGAAGGTGGGATAGGGAGGGGGCCTGGTGTGTGGAGGAGGGGAGTAATGGTTGGGGCGGGAATGGAGGACAGGCCGGAGAGGTTTGCATCCAGCAGCAATCCCCTCCCTCTTGCCGTTTTGCTGCCAGGAAGCTGGGGTGGGGGGAAGGGGAGAGGGACAAATACAAAGATCTTCCTGTCCTGTCTCTCGAGGAGAAAGGGAGATGCGGGTGTCTGTAACACTTCTGCGGTTAGTTTTTCTCCATGGGAGACCACCTGCCTGGGAAAGGGCTTTTAAATGGGCACGAGAACAATTTCAGATCAGAGTGACTGAAGGAAGATGCTCCTTGGAGGGCAGGTTTTCTGAAGGACTGATTTTGATTTTTAAATCTTTGCTTACAAAGTACAGATGTTCCGTGGTACATTTTTATGTATCGTGTTCCCGGGTAAAATAGGATGTATATTGAATATATTTGGGTTTGGTTTATTTTGTGCTAATCTAAAGAGAAAACCAGCTGACAGGCAATTTATGTTTACAAGTGTTTTCTTGTTCTTTTTAGAGGTCTATAGAAGGACTTGGGCTTTCTGCTTTGCTAGAAAATTGTCAGTGTCAAGTTTTGGTAGATTGTCTTGTGCTTTACACTACCTATGAAAAACATAAGCTCTTTTCCTAGTAAGTTTGTGCACGTGTATATAGTTAATGTAGGCTTGCAGATAATTTTTTTTCAGTGTTAGTGGGAACGCAGGGTATAAAGGTCAGCATTGCATGAGTTTGAATTTTATATGGAGAGGAAGTGTGGGCTGTATTTTTCTAATCAGATGCAAACTGTGTTGTGCCATTAAAGCTCTTCAGAATATTTTAATCTGCAGAAAAGTACACTGGCAATTTAAAAGTGTTTGCTTAGTATGTGTTTATAACCGAAGACTTTTATTTCTTATACTGGAATCTTACTATTGCCTCATTGTGTATAGACCTGCTTAAATTTACATCGGACTTTAATTTTAAATATATCCAGCAATGTGCTGTTCCACTGGCAAGAGTTTTTTGTGTACAAGGCATTACCTCTTGGGTTGTCTGAGAACTGTTCTCTGGTGTTTTTAATGAGCACTTTGTGTTGATCACCATTTAGAGTGTCCTGTAGTGTATCCAGGGAACATGATGAAGCTGTACTATGTTTCACTGGCTCTTGGTAGAGTCTGATGTCCTGCGTGTGCATCAAATGCTGTTTAAAGAGGAAAGTAGCAAAGCTGTGTCCTGCTTTGTTCAGAGCCAAAGTGTCTTGGGATAAAAATAGTGAGCGTCTAAAGTTGTGGTTGTATGGAATAATTTTGTAAGCAATAGAGTGTTTCAAGAGGAAAACAATGTAACTGCTCTGAAAACATCATGCTATTCTTCTGCGAGAGTCTGTTACAAGTGGTTAAAATACACTTTCAAAATTATTTGAGTAATAGCATAGCAGGAATTATTATGTGCATAGTTTGATTTAAACGCCCTAGGAATCAGATTATTTTCTGTAGTTGCTTATATGCTGGAATAAGAAAGCTAATAATGATGCACAGAATTACGTATGTGAGGTTTGCGTTTAGGAGTAGCTCAGCATTTAGGAATAGTCAGATTGACAGCCCAGTTAAGTTCAGGGTTCTGTCTTAGGCACTGACTGATTGGGCTGTAGTAGAGTTTTGTAAGAATGGGGGTTTTTTTCTGTTGGTAGTGGGCCTGAAGTGATTTGAAATTGGTAGTGATTTGAAGCATGAGAGTTAAAATCTCCTGATTTTGGTATTCTCTCTGTGGTAAGTCTTTCTTGAGCCTGCAGATTTGTTTCTAGAAGGTAGCTTTGTGATTCCCCGCCTTTCTCCCTCCAGTTGAACTGTAATTTGTGTTCAGTTTTTAGCTGCTTACAGACAAATAAATGTCAAGTTTACAGGAGAGGGAGAGTGAAAAGAAGAGGTTTTTTTAAGTAGAAAGAAAGGTCTGTCCTGATGGGGCATTCGCTGCAAAAATGTTGCTTTCTTAGAAAACAAAAGAAACCTGAAGTGTGAAGATAAGATCAGTTGTTCATAATGTTTACCTCTTGTGGAGAAATGAAAGCCAGTATTTTTTTCCTTCTGTACAGCTGTTGATCATAATGTGTATTGCAATGGCAGTGGGGAAATAGAAAGGAAGGGGTTTATACTTTTTTTTAAACCATTCAAAACTATGTCATAATCACTTTGTGCTTGACTCTCTGGTACTACAACCAAAATACTGAACGTTTTTGCTGTCCTTTGTGATAATGGTACAGTGGCCTTAGACTTGATAGAACGTTAGAGTTTCGTGAAGGCAGCAGCTTCTTACAGCACCTGTATTGTTCATCTGGATGATTTAAAGGCTTAATTCTGGGCTTGTATCCAGCTGTAATGATGTCCAGACAGTAGAAACTTTGTATGTGACTGAGTGTTTCAACCTGCAAGTCTTTTTGCTCTTTTTGTTTTATGTCTCATATATGTGTCTTCTCTAATGTTGTGTAGATTACCCAGTTATTTTGGTATGTAGAAAATGATTACAAAGCAGTTCTAGCGTGCTTGGAAAGCCCATGTGTCTAGTGGTGATTTTTTAATCTAGGTGTCTAAGCTGCTTAGGGAGAAACTTCTAGTAAGCAGCTGAAGAGAACAAGTGAAGTCAGCTTTGCTCGTTTGAAGCAGCAACAGTGCCTTGCTGTGAGGTTTGAACTGCGGTACTGACTTTGCTGTTTTTAGGTGATGTTGTTTGGCTGTGGATTCTTAGGGGGAGCAAGGATATGTGCTTGCACACACTGGATATGTGTTCCATGCTTGGTGATTTCTCTTTGAACGATAGGCTAGTTGCCTTTTCCATTATAATAGAAGGAAAAAAAAGTGTTTTGGATAAACTGATGGAGCTGTATTCACTTGTTGGACAAAACTTCTTCACTTGCTGCTGGTGGATTTGTATTACTCTATTTTCTTGTGCATAGGGTAATTCGGCTGTTTTAAAGTAGCACATGCATATTTTCAAAATGGGACTTCTTCCAAAAGCATGAGTTATTTATTTCTCTACTGGTAAAATGACTGGATTAAAAAAAAAATTCTCCACCAAACCCCATGGTTGACAAAATAAGCAGACAGTTTCTGGTTTCCTACAATTTCATGCTAAACTAGTTTCCAGAGAACTATTTTTTGTAACTTGAATCAGGTCATATGTTACATGATCACACATTTAATTCAGTTAGCAGTATAGATGAGTAATTGCATTTTTCTAAATTTGGGTACACCTACCTTTCTGCTTAGATAAAAGTGGGTGAGGCATTGCCATCATGGTATTATGAGTCTTCTCAATCTGTGCTGGTAGCTAGTCTGTAGTAGTGAGGCTCTGCGAAAGATGGATCATTTACGGGTGAAATCACAAGCATAGGAAAACAGTAAAATATATATTCAGCTAATAAATGGAGAAGCCATGGTGCCATACACTGATATGAAAATAACTTTGATTCTAGTAATTCTACTACTTTTGAATTTAAAGGATTAAGAGAGAGTTTGACTTTTTCCCCCACCTTGATTAGTGAAAAGAGATTTTTTTTTTTTTTAAATTTAAAGCTAATTTTGTTTAGTAAAACTGTATTTTGCAGAATTTAAAATGAACCACTGTAGGTTTTCACTGTTTGGAGTAGCTAATTTTTCCAGTGCACATTGCTGGCCTTTGCGTTTTGCTCATGTACCTTTCCTTTTCTTTGTTGTTGCTGCTTCTTTCCTTATTTGAAAAAGGAAAATTTCATTTGAAAAATTTAACTTCAAATGTGTTTAGAACATAGATTTTGAGTTGACTTGACCTTTTGCTTGTTGATTTCTTTGTAGGCCAAGTTCTCGTATGAAAATAGAGGGTTATAAAGCCAGGTTCAAGAAACAAATAGAAATAAAAGCCAATCTCAGAATTTTCCAGTATGTATTGGAGACCCTTTTAAAGATTTACAGTTTGAATCAGTAAGGCAGGTTATGTAGTCTTCGTGTACAGAGCAGCTGAGTAGGCGGTTGGTTGCAGAGTTGCATAGAATGTAACCTTGAACTAGGGACTAGAGAAAATAAATTAATGAATAAGGTATCGAAGTACTATTAGTGTAATGGCTTAAAGAAATGAACTATATGTTTGCCTGCTAGAGCAACGTGGAAAAGCTATACTATGAACTAAAATGTTTTGTCAAGGTGGTTTATGTTACCAAGAGATTGTAAATGTCTTGGAAGGTCTGCAGTGAAGCCAGTTGATTCAATTTAGGTCTCTCTCTTCAAATACATTATGACATCCTTGGTGTTCAGGGGAGGATGGCAGTGCTTAGTCAGTAGTCCAGCATCACCTGCTGGCTTAAAGAAAGAGCTGGGCTACAGTGGTTGTTTTAACCTCCTTTGGACTGTTAGGTTTCTTGGTTTTGCCGTCGTGTTCTCATTAATCCCTTTGAGTTATGCCTTGTCAAAAAGTTACTGACAAGGTTCGTTTGCTTGTTCAGCTCACAGAGCCTTATGTATTTCAACTATAAAATTGTTTGCGCTTAGGTAACGTGTAGCTGGCCACTAGCATGATGGATTTCGCTTGCTGTTAAAGCAGTTAAGTAGAAAAGAGGTTTTCAAGTTTAGAAACATGAGAAGATAACACATGTTCATTCTGATTTGTCTATAAAATGTAACTTTTTTTGATATTAAGGGGATGTTGAGAGGGGACAGAAAGAAACACCTAGAAAAGTAGCATGGCAAGAAAAACCGTGTGAACTGAATTAAGTGTATCCCTGGAAATCCGACATACGTAACAGTTTTCTTTCCTCTCTCGTTTCAAATATCAAGATAATAAAAGATAGCACTCTAAGCTACTATTTGAAGTTCTTTCATTCTCTGCTCGAGAATGTAAGTGGTATTATATCAGTAGACCTTTTTCTTTGTTAAATTAGTAAGTAAATTTACTGTTTAGTAATTTATTAGTGAGCCAGTGAAGTACAATAAAATTGTACTTCAGGAAGGAGAAACATTGTAACAGTTTTGAAACCTGTATTTCATAACATTTTGATCTCTTAAGTAGTTGTTTATAAAGTGACGAAGTAGATTGTATGAAGCAGAGAAACAGTGAATACCTGTTTGTTTTATGAAATGTCAGGTATAGGCAAAACCAAAAAATTAGGAAGAAAGAACCATGATAACTAAACCAACTTTATTTTTTTTCCGTGCTTGAGGGGAGAAAAAAAAGAAGGCATTCTTTTTCTTCTGAAAAGTGGAGTTTTGGTTTCACGGTAACATCCTTACTAATGCTTTCTTCCTATATCACTTTGTTTAAATCTGCCTCTTCTCCTGTGTGGTTTGTAGGTAATGTCTTAACGGGGGGTTTTTTTGCTTTTATTTTATAGTTTTAGCTAAAATATAATTTCTTGCATGTCCCTTTGCAGCTAATACAGTTGTGCTCCCAGACTTCTTTGTTTCTGTCTCTAGCGAAGAAACAAAGCAGCTTTAGAACTTATCCTACTGATACTTCTGGTCTTCAGGCAGATCAGTTTTCTTTTTTCTTTTTCTCCCCTCCATATATAAAAACATACTGAAATCTATATATGGCTCAGAAGGGATTTTACAAGTGTCATGAAGTGTGGCAATTGTCCTCTCTGGAGGGATCTACACTTGTGTGAAGTGAATTCAAGATGCTGATAGAAGACTGTTAATGCCTTTAGTAGCAAAGGTACTCATAAATGGGGCAGAACTTCTGGGAGCAAACAGGGAGAAGCATCAAAAGAAAGTTACCTTCTTAGTAACTTAGGCTTCTTAGTAGCCTCTCCCCTTGTGTGTTACTAGCACATGCTGGTGCTTTTGTTTAAGAGAGTGAAATGTGACCTTTAGGTTTAGTGAACTTCCTGATCTCTCTTACTTCAGGAAGAGAAATTTGAATTGCGTTGTTCAGTGTATTTGCTGTTTGCAGTGCAGGTCTGTGCAGCTGGAGACACCTTCTGTTCCTTTTCACTGTGTTAAAAAAAGCTGCTGACTACATCTGAAATAGGTGTCAAATGTCAGATAGGGTGTTTTGTATTTATGTGTATGCATGCACACACATTTTATAGAGACCTGCTGGAAGATTTAGACTGTGTACTTCAGATGTCTCTCCTGGTGTTTTTTCAGGTTCTCACGACGTGGTCGGTGTCCTGTTAACTGGCAGACACTGGCTGTTGTGTGAGCCCATTTCTGTGCTGCTGTGACTTCATCTTTTATGTCAAATGTTAGGTCTGAACAGAGCGAGCTGGCTGGTTTTATTATGTATAAGGCAATATTTCTCCACTCTTGAGTGCTGTGTAAGCTTTTGAGGGAAAGCTTGTAAATGTGTCCATATTTTTGGATTTGTGCTATTTTTGTAGTTGAAAACTTGTACAGAAGTTGTCTGGTCTGTTGGTACTTCTGAACTACACAGATGAAAGAAAGTGATAGTTGAGTGTTTGAAAATCTTATTAGGCTTATGAAAACACCAGATTCTATCATTGTAACTTGAATAACGAGCACTTTGACAAGTCTGCTTTTTATTTAAAATTCAGGATTTGTTTAGTTGAAAATGTTAATGTTTTTGCTGTATTCTCTGGAGTCTAGCTCAATGGTTCAGGTACAGTAAAGGATTCTTGCTAAGGGTTTTGAGATGCTAAAGGTACTATATATAGGTAATATAATAGCTTTTTGTGACATAAATAATGAAAAATTTCTGGAAAAATTAAACCAGTGCAGAGATTATAATCAGTCAACATATTTCATAACTAGGCTGCTATCATTTTGACTCACTATTAAGGGCTGTAATAGGCACTGGTACTGAAACTTAACTATTTGTGTGCATGCGTATCTGCTGTCTCCCGCATGAAAAAGTTATGCAGTTGTCATGTGGAATGTGAAACCCAGGATGGACGATGGTTGGGCTTGATTTTTTTTTTTGCTGAGCTTGCATAAATTCATGTTTGTGTCCCAAACTCTCTTGACTAGTATTGCTAAATTACAGAGATCAATCCACTGTCAATTATTGTTTGTTTTTGAAGAAAGTATAGAAGTTTAGGTTATTTTTGCCCTAGGTTTTCAAAATTGCCTCTTCGTTGCTAAGTTATGGTAGCTGATCAGATGATCGAATTAGTTGTCACTGACTTGAACAGATTTTTTTAATTTTATCTTTAGTAGTGACCTAAACAAACCTGTTTTATTTTGTACCAGAGTGGAGCAGAACCAGTCTTAGAATCAGGCATGGTGTCTCGCCAGTTGTGTTGTTTTAAGCTGCTACTTCTCTTTTCTAGTGCATGTGAAATTATGTCTGTATTTCTGTTAGTTACGTGATTACTTCCTTTGTTAGGTACTGATCAGAACAAACAAGAAAATGTTTCTTAAATCATACTTACGAAAGAAATAGGGCTCATTTTGAGAACTTTACGGCGTGTTTTAAATTTAGTACAGGTTGCAATGAAGTACTTGGGATGGAGGTTATGTTCTACAGGTAATTGGAGAGAGTCTGAAATAGCTGATTTATGAACAAGGTGTGCAAGGAAATTTTTTCCAAGATGGGTCAGTGGCATCCTTGCAAATGATGCACCATTTATAGAAGTCAGTTTAGGACTAACAGAGACTATTAGCTTGTGCTTGATGCTGGAGAAATGTAACTATACTGATTCCAGAGTGGGTGCAGATCTGCAGCACTAACATCTCTGGTTTGAGATAGTAATTCCTCTCCTAAAGTGAGACACCAGTGTGAGGAGAGCTCTGGTCTAGAATTTCATGTGTGTGTATTTTCTAGATTTTCTCCCTTCCTGCTACACCATCTTAACTCCGTATAATGAAACTTTGAACCTTTTTTACTTTTACTCCTGTTTGGCCAAACCTCTGAAAATTTTCTGTGGGATTTAGTACTTAGATTTTCAAAATAATAATGAGAAAAATTACTTCAGCAACAGGATTAATAATGGAGCAGAAGTGAGTTTTCAATGCAATTTTTGTGCCCAATGTTAGGATTTTATTTGGTGTTTATTAGACATGAACATTAATATCTCTTTCTTGAGTGAACCAAACATTAGATTTTGTTTTGAAATTGTTAGAAGAGAATTGTGAAGCTTTTTTTTTAAATTAGAGGCTTTTAACTAAAGTGTAAAAAACTTTTAGGATTACTGTTTTTATTGTTATTACTATCTGTCATTGTTACCCTGCTGTGCCAGAAAATCCTATAAAATCTGCTTCCTGGCATAGAATTGAACTGTGCTAGTTTCCAAGAGTTATCTTCACCTGAGATGTGATTTTTTTTTTTTTCTTTCATGAGTCTCTAGCCATTTGGATCAATTTCAGTTTCACCTGTAGAATTTTGAAGCTTGTGCTGTACTATACAGTTGCATACACATTGTTTTCAGTCACTTTTTGATTGACCTCAGTGACTTTTTGTCGGGTAAGAGTTCCTGCATTATAAAAGGAGTGTAAATTTAGAAATTAGTCAATATTGCACACAAAAGAAACGTTATTGTACTAGATTAAATATTTATTCAGTTGAAGCATTGAGATGTAATTTCTTGTGTTGATAATTAAAGCTGAATTGATTAAATTGTCAGTAAAATTAAATTTGATGTGGGATGGGTAGTCATAGGGATTGTAGTTGGCATTCTTTTTGTTTGTTTATTGGGATTTGGTTTTTTTGTTGGTTCGGTCTGGGTTTTTTGTTTCTTTTTGTTTTGACAACCTCCATACACTGGTGCCATCTTTTGATCTCTGAAATTCTTGTATCTGCAAGAAGTCTTATTTTGGCTATTGCTTGATTCTTTTTTCTTTGTCTGTCTGATGCATACTGGGTGTTTTTAATCCTGAGTATGCTTTTTCCTCCCCTTCAAACAATAAGCAAAATAGATTTCCATCAAACTTTTATCAAGAAAATACTTGTAAATCTGATGAATATTCTTGGTATGGTAAAATGGATTAAAACCACTACATTTAATTTAATTTATTTCATAACATTGCTATGTGGTAGCAGTGTATTAGGCTACTTTACTTGTTCCATGCCTTTCAGCTCAATTAATTTTTCTCCCTTCTTAATGAAGAACTGACTCAAAACTGGTACTAGGCAAATTAGAATATCCTTTTGAAATGTTGATATTAATTCATATTAAACGATATTGTTGTACCGTAGAAGATTGTCCCTCCCCATCCTCATTGTAGGTAATTTTCTTGCTATGATTTTCTAGATGGCATAGATTTTTTTCTTTTTCTATTAGTGTCTGCATTCAGATGCAGTTATAACATAGGCCTGTTTGTGGGTTGTGTTTGTTTGTCAATAGCTGTAACAAATATTGGGTACTTGGGCTTTTTGGGAGGGGGGTAGGTTGTTTGTTTTGGGTTTGTTTTGGAGTTGTAGCATTAGATTTTAAAAAAGGAAAGCTGTCTTTCAGTTGGTTACATTGCAGTCTTTAGTATTCCATTTTTTTTCTCAACTTATTTTAATGATATTTATTAAAGTGGAAATTCAGAAGTTCTTACAGTTAATGCTTCAGTGTTGTTTAGATTTCTCTTGTCTCTCTTGTTGTAATTTTAATTTCATTTTGTTGAATTCTGACTATGCTGTCAATTGAAATTTTCTCAAATACTGTACATACTAAAGGTATTTGTACAAGTCGCATACGCTGAGATTTTCTTTAAAGAGAAAAATCTCTTTAGGTAGTGAGGAAAGCAGAACATTTCTTGCCTTATATAAGTGTTGTATTTCACAGTTCTGTGAGAAGAGAAACTACATCTAAGAGTTTTAATGTTTTCTAACAAAAAGGTGTAGAATCTTGATTGATTAATTGTAGATTTTTATGTTTTTAATTCATGGTCTCTCCTATTTCGTAGACTTCTGTTTGCTCTCTGCGCATGGTGATAATAGTTGGTTTAAAATATGTAGTTTGTCAAAAAAGTAGATGTGCCGGGAAAGCAGCTAGACTTAATTTTACCTGGGTAAATCTTTACTTTTTTGAAACAGGAGATCAGCAAAATCTCGAAGCAGAAGTCCATATTCATCGCGGCACTCCAGGTCTCGTAGCAGACACAGATTGTCTAGATCCAGAAGTCGTCATTCAAGTATTTCTCCTAGTACATTGACTCTGAAGAGTAGCCTGGCTGCTGAGCTGAACAAAAACAAAAAAGCAAGAGCTGCTGAGGCTGCGAAAGCCAGTGCAAAAGCTTCCAATACTTCAACACCTACTAAGGGAAACACTGACGCTGCTGTAAGCACACCTCAAGTGAACAATGTTAAGGACCTGAAGAAAATCAAAACTGAGCATACACCTTCTCCTACCAGCAGTGCAAATCTGAAAAACGACAAGGCAAAAGTGAAGGTCTCGCTTCCTGAAACAAAAGCGGAAAATAATTTAATTGCAGACAAAATTACTAAACAGAAGCCTGCAGCAGCAAAAGAGACTAAATTGACTGTTGTGAAACAGCCACCGGTCCCTGTAAAAGAGAAAAGCAAACCGAGTACACCAAGTGTAGTAGCCAAGGAGAAGGATCGAATTATTGCACTACCAACCTCCACACTGCCACCCTTGCCTTTGCCTCCCACGCTGCCTGAAGATAAAGAAACTGATAGGTGAGTTGTGACAGAGATTTGCTTTTGGGGTTGGTTGTTCCTTTTTATATAATGATTGTCGTTAGTTCCTTTGGAAAATAAATATATAAAACTATATGCTAAGGGTGCATAGGAGGCCTTGGGAAAGAAATACAACCTAAAATAGTATTAGACAGGTATTTTTTTAGTAGTAAAAAAGAAATAGTTTCTTACCCCTCAGCGTTAAACTCTAGCAGATGTAATAATGGTGTAGCGAAGGTATGATTGCATTTACGTTTGTGACAAAGCCATCCTCTGTAGGTAAATGAGAATCCTGATACTGTGAGCGAGATTTACTGTTTTAACTAAAAATTAGTCTAACTAGTTTACCTAAATGTGACTGGCATTGCAGTATTAATTGCAACAATATGAAATGAGATTTCATATTGAAGCTGGCTGATTGCTTCTGATTATTATTATTATATTTTAATGGATCACCTGTTTTAAGTTAGCTAAACTGAGGAGTTAAGCTACAATTAAGCTGTGGTTCTTTCAGCACTGGGCTCATTCTCCTTTCAAAACATAAAGCCTAGTGCTTGCAAACAGCTGCATTAGAAAGATTAATGAGAAGTAATATAATATCTTTTATGCTTCACTTAGTTTTGCCTATAGGATGTTATAAACTTTGGATCAGAAATTACAAATCATGATAAAGCTTAAGTCATCAAAGGAAGAAGATCAATGTTTTTGAGGGCAGAGGAGGGCAAAGGTATTTACCTTGGGCTCAGAGTTACTTTGTGGAAATTTTGTCAACAAAGAAAGCTTGAGCTTGATGCTATGCAGAACTGTCTGGTTCTTTTGGTAAGAATCTCAAACCCACAGATAAGCAACCTAAGGGAACATCAGTGTTGCAACCCCACAGTGTAGGTTAGCTGAAAGGAAAGATTGCCCTGGTTGTCAATGATGTGTGATTTAGCAGACCTGAAAAAAAAGGCTGCTCCTGGCTGCCTCTGTTTTCATGTGCCACTTTTAAAATCTCTTTCAGAGCCTTTCCTATGGTATGCTTTCACTCATATTGAAAATTTTGGGGAAAAATTATGAGAGAAATACTAGTATATGAACTTCAAAAATAAGAGGTTTTTTATTGCCATGACAGTTACATGCACTGTGCTAAGGTGGTTTATTCTTTATAGCGTGTTAACCATTATTTTTGTGATGAGGGCAGTCTATACTTCTATGTGATGCTTCTTTAAAATGGGGGAGTGGCAGTTTGGGAAGTGGTAAAAGACATAAAAGTGTTCGGTTTTCACAAAGAAGCGTAGACATACTCAAAACTCTGGAATGCTTTATTTGAATATATACAGATTACTAATTGCAAGAAAAGTAAGATAAAATGTATGCATTATTACGGGAGTTGGTAATTCTTTCCATTTAGAGAAGTTCCTGCTTTATCTATGAAACTAAGCAGGTAAGAAGTTGTAGAAAAACCTTCACAGAAGAGGATGAATAGTGTGATTTGGCAAATGCAGTTAACTTGGAAAATGTCCCCTCAAAGCACAACTTAAGTTTTATTGATACAGTGATGGAAATTAAAAGAGTGAATAGTATGTGACAGTCTTGTAGGGGAGAAACAATTATGTAATTTTATGAAGTTTAGAGATCGTGGCTTTAAAATTACTGGATATGCAGTAGCTGAACAAATCTAGCTAAACTGAAAGAAGATCTGATAAAATGGAACCACGTACTTAAGAAAAAAAATCCTGCAGCAGTTATGATTCCCCATTAGAATGGGAAGAGCATCTCTAAGATCATTGTGTAATTGTTAAAAGAATACATTGCTGTACATGTGTTTGGGGATTTTTCTCAAGACAGAGATGGACAGTTAGTATCTGTTATCTAATTATGGTTGGTTAAAAATCAGTCAGGTATCAGTAACCCATGTTAAAAAACATTGTCATTTTTTAATCTGATTTTTTTTCCCACTTGATATGCATGCTGATCACTAGAAATGTGTTGAATCTGGAGTGTTTCAGCAGAAGTATGCAATTAGAATTTGTAAATGAGGTGATGTGGACAGCCTTGTAATGTCCTGTAGTGTTAATGTAAGCATGAAGCTCATTATCTATGGAGACCAGTTTTAGAGAGAACTGGATTAGTTAGATCTTCTCTCTTATATGAGAAGTGAGAGTACATCTTTTACCACTATATTTTTGATGTCTGGCAGCACCTGAGCTCTAAGTGTTTTAGTAGTCTAGGCCATAAGCTTGGAAAGAAGCTTATATGGCAGAAGAGGTCTGGCCTGGTAGGGCTTCCTGTGTCATCTGACCTCAGCTTTCACCAGAAGGGTCTGATTTCACAGTTCTGTAGAATTGTGGTAGTTAAGTGTGCGTCTTCCGAGGAGCTATTTGTGTCATTTATCCAAGTCCTGCAAATTTTAAGAGCAGAGATTTCAAATGTTGGTGCACTGACAGTCTAGAATGTATTTTTTAAAAAATAAGTTTTCCTTTTATGTTAATGTTCTACTATTTTCAACTTATTAGCAAATTGTGGTTTTTTTAATAGTTTGAGAGAAAATCTTTCAGTGAAGTCAGTTAAAGAAACAGAGAAGAAACTTCGCCATCTGCTTGCGGACTTGCCACTTCCACCTGAGTTGCCTGGAGGAGCTGAGGTACCCAAAAGTCCTGAAGAAAAGAAACCAGCAGTTCAATTACATAGCAAGAGAAGACCAAAGTATGTTTAATGAACTTTTTTTAAAGCTTATCAAGCAAGTAGAAATGATAATAGTTTCTTTAAAATATGTTTTTGTCAAAAGAGTTCTGCTTTTTAGTGACATTTTTAGTATTAATGTGGCTAGACTCAAACTGCATGGTTTATTGCCACTTAATGGTAGTAAGACAGTTAACTAATAATGTCTCAAATAGTTAGTGTTGAGGGTGTCCTCAAAGTTAAGACCATGCCTAGATATACTAGCTGTATTCTTAAAAATGTTTGTTGCTTTCTAGAATATGTGGACCACGACATGGTGAAACGAAAGAAAAAGAAATAGACTGGGGAAAGCGCTGTGTGGATAAATTTGATATCATTGGTATTATTGGTGAAGGCACTTATGGGCAAGTTTACAAAGCCAGAGATAAAGATACAGGTAAGTTCAAAAAAAGTAAATGTAATCCTACAATTTTAAGTGAACAGGATGGTTTTGGTTTTTGTTTTATATTGAGTAAAATATGTGGTATTCTGCCCTCTCATGTTTGGAAGGATTTTAGTTGTTGTTGTGTTCAGTTTTAAGTCTAACATTTGTCTAAATCAGAAATTATTGTTTGCTGCCTTGGAAAATCATTTATCTGTAAAGCTGTGTCTGAAATCAAGCTGAGTAGTCCTAAATTCTAATTCTTATTTCTTTAGTTTTGATGCTCTGTATAAAGTTGAACTAGTAAAGAAGAGAGGCTAAATATCCTGCGGAAAGTAAATGTCACCCTGGACAGGTTGGCAAACAGTAATGAAGTTTGCAAAGGGATGAAATTCTGAAAGAAGCTATGTATAAAACTTGGTCATTGTTGTTTGTACTCCAGTAGTTACTAGTTCATAGTAGGAAGAGAATCTGCTTTTGTGCAACACAGCCCTGAAGAGTTGCACCTGGGGTGTTCTTGCAATATAACTGACTTTACAACAGTGACATTATTTTTTAATTTCACGTTAAACTATTGCTGAAATGAGCAAGCAGTCACCACGAGGATACATAATATTAATCACTGCTTCTAAATAGATGATCCAAATTCTTTATGTATGCTGTGCGATTGTTTTATGCTCAATTAGTAGTTCTTTCTATGACTGCTTGCCCTTCTGGTTTATTTGTGCATGCTTTGAATGCTGGACAGTTTTCTACTTCAGCAGTAACTGAATCCCATAGGACCACATACCAACCTCAGTTCATTCTTTCAGACCTCCAGAAGAATAAGCAGTGTAATTATGGTTCCTTCTTCATTCTTTACTTGTCCTTGTCGGAGTTTGCAAACTTTACCTCTAGTTGAACTGCCATGGATTTTTACCTCTACCTTGAGAACCTTTGCAAATTATTGTTAGGATCTCCTGGGATTCTCTGCTTTGCACATTCTAATCCTGCCATAACCATATTGCCTCTTTGGCAAACTTCAGGTTATTTGTGCATCACAGTCATCTCTTAACGTCCCGTAGAAGTTGTTGCTTTCTGCATTGAATGGGTCCATACGGATACAGCAAGCAAATCTGTTAGCTTTGGATTCAAATCCTGTGTGGAGACTGGCATTATGGCCTTTGAGTTACCTTAGAAAAAGCTGTGTAATGGGCTTTCAGAGCAAGTGGGTGTTGTGTCGTGCTGGAATGTGATCTATTGTGAGAGTATCGTGTAAGTTAGTGTAGGGTAAGTATTTCTTAGAACTAACAAAGATATCTGGGCTGTCAATAAACTTCCCAGACACAGCAATAAACTTCCAAGAACAAAATGATTGAACTAGCATATATAGTCTGTAGACATCCTCCATCATGAGTGGATCATGCTCCTGCCATTTTTTAGAATCCAGTTTGATCCAGCCCACCCTGCAGTAAAATAATAAGGAAGAATCTCCTCACTGTAAAAATGGCAGTGCCAGTTGTGCTTGTAGAAGGTGTACTGATTAATTTGAGAACTCTTTAGTCATCTGCCTCATATCTTAAACTGCATAGTATTTCTGGCTAGATACATGCATTATGGCCTGTGGTGATGTAGTATTAAGAACTCGAGAGCAGTCACAGGCCTGTGTCTCTAAAGCTGCTGCTCATAATCACTCTTTACTGGTAGACGTGGTGTGGAATACCAGGATATGTGAGTGAGTTGTGCAGGAGGAAGAAGGATAGCCCCTATAGTGTTGTAGCTGAAAATTCTCATTTGTAGTTTTGCTTCTCTATGTGATGCTGATTTCTGTTCAGCATACTGCTTGGTGCAAGCATCAGGGTTTTAGAAAACAAACATAGAAGTCAATACTAAATCCCATGGTTTGATTGCTAATCTTAATAGGTTTTATTTAAATTTTCTCTTAGGGGAAATGGTAGCACTGAAGAAAGTACGTCTGGATAATGAAAAGGAAGGGTTTCCAATTACAGCTATTCGAGAGATTAAGATTCTTCGACAGCTTAATCATCAAAGCATTATCAACATGAAGGAAATAGTGACGGATAAGGAAGATGCTTTGGACTTCAAGAAGGACAAAGGTATGTATGCTAGCAGCTCTTTCTGGACCTGTTCTTAAAGTGGTAGTCTGCTATGCTGGATTTGAAGTTACACTTCATTAAAAAATATGTTTGCGAATTGTGCTGATGAGGATTTTAATTTTGATTTAAATACTGTAAGAAGTTATTTATTTAACTCAACTATGCCTTTTGCTTATAGAAACATTTTCTGCAAATATTTTGTGGGATAAAAAATGTATTGCTTGATTCTGGTTTTGCTGTAGAGAATCAGATGTTTGACTCCTTGACACCCATGGATTAGGGAGGCTGGCAATAATAGGAAGCTCTTAATTGTGAGCTTTTTTTAACCTTTTTTTTTTAGTACTTTCTCATTCCATTTAGAGTGTAGTAGGCTGAATGCTGAAGAGATGTTTCTCATTTTAGGCCTTGGTTTTATTTGGATTGTTCTTCAGTTACTTTGATCAAGTTATGTGTGTTTTGAGGGCTAGAAGAAGAGTAAATTAAAAGAATGAAAAGCAAGACTTGTATAGTGGTAGTGTTCTTCCCCAAACAGAAGGCATGCAGACTTCTTCTCTTCTGATTCCTTCAGTTTTAAGTCTGTCTTGTTTGAATTGCTTCAACCTTCTTAGTCTAGAGAATCAAGCAATCATGCAGTGTTGTTGCTTGGTACTTAGGATATTGGAATGGTATTTTGCCACAGGAGGCCTTTAATTTTAGGTCTAGGTGTTATGAACCTATTATTTTAGGGGTGTTTTAGCATCATGTGGGCAATTTGCTGCATAGTTTGGCTTAGGAGAGTGTTGAATGTGGTACCTGTCCTTCTTCCCTGCTCTCCCTCTCTGAGTTTCTGTACAGCATGCCCAGCAGCAGTGCAGGTAGAAAATGCTGTGTGTACTGCATGGCCAGCTGAAACACCAGGTGATGTGATGATTCAGAAGGTGGATATCAAGCAGAAATTAGTTTGGATTTTTTTCCTAGCTTCTTTACAGAGTATAATACCTTGGAGGGTATACAGCACTGACATGCTTTTTTTATTGTGTTTAAAAGTGGGAAGTACCTAGCAAGAGTTTCTCGAGAATTGTGCAGGTTCAGTGGTCAGGCCCCCCTCAAAATCCTGACAGTTTGCAACAGCCAGTTTAGTCTTTGTATGTGAATCTTGCACTAAGTTTTAATTAGATCTAACCTACTTGGCTAATGAGACCACACTGAGTCTTGACTTAATACTTAATGACTCATTAATGAATTTTCTTTCTTTCTGTTTAGTGCCATGTTTAGAATTGAATAGTAAATTTTTTTTTGTACTTCAAATTGTGTCTCATTAATTTCAAATGGTGGGGTTTTTGCCCAAGTCTGTATTTGTGCTTTTGATATTACTTTTGATTTAATTTCATGTTCTTATTTAACAGCATATTAAAATAGCTACATTTTCTGGAAATTTACAAGGGCAGAGGCTTCTCTGGAGATGCTAGAATAGAATTAATTTTTGATAGTTGAGTAAGTTCCGATGGTTTCTTGAAAACATTTGCAGGATAATGAGACTGCTGTTACAACTTGTCTGTGAAAAGATGGAAGTTGTGGTTTTTTTCAGGCACTGTATTCTGTATTTCTCTAATGAGTAGTTCATTCTGAGATTGGGATTTATAGCCGAGTTGTGGCCAAATTGTAGTTTGTGCAGGAAATGAATGCAGGTGGGAGGAATTTTGGTCATTTTCACAGTAAGGTGTTGCAAGTGCAAAAGTAGGATGCTTAACAAGGAAGGGTTAGAAAAGGGGTAGTGATATCTTTCAAGAGGCAGAGTTTACAGTGAAAGCAGGGTGTTTTGCCCATATGATGAACATGCTTATGCTTAATGTGTGTTACATATTTACTATAGCTTTGAAATATGCCTTGGAAAACCCTGCTGATATCCCACTTGTAATGGTAGGGAATGAGAACATTTTTGCTATCACATGTTTTTCTAGTTAGTATGAGTGAAGTTAATTTTGTTTCTAAGGCTGTGTATCATATCCTGACATAGTACTCATCTGCTTTTTCACTTAAGGCATTGTGGGGGTTTTTTTTGGTTGGATCTCAGTAGTTTAATATACAGTACATTAAGTTTTCTGACAATAATGTAAGTGTTGAGCCTCCTTCACAGTACTTGATTTAAGGATGCTTTTTAAGATAGTAACATTGGACTGCAAGCCAGCAACGGCTTGGCTTGTACAACTTTGTCCTGATATTTTGAGCTGCATTACGTGTTTTTAAGTGACATACTCAAAAGTTTGGAAGAGAGAGGATTACTGGTTCCCCATGTTAAAGTCTGTCTCAATATTTTCGACATCTTTTTGTTTTCAAAGAAAATGGAAGGAATTATATCTTTTTTATCCTGGCCAGCTTGGACTATAAATTTAAAGACAGGAACAGGTTTGATTGATAGTTTTGATTTTATTCTTTCTGTACTAACCATTAGAAAAAGAAGCGTGACACATTGGAGCAGTGTGTTACAAATTTTCTAGGTGCATTTCCCTCCATCAGTGGAAGTCAGCGCCTTAGGCAGCATAATTGTATAGGTTGGGCATATACAAAGCAGAGTGGGTGATACATGGCTCTGTATACTGAAGATCAGAAGATTTTAACTTTGCAGTCTTCATTGTGCATGAGATGTGCTTGATGATAAAGCTGGAGAACGGCATTACTGGTTACTAATTGGTAATGTAACATCTTGATTCTCAGGCACAATCTTGACAGGTAAAACGTTTATGTTGGGTGTGGCCACAAGGAGTATCCATTTTATATGTTTCTTGTGTAGGCTTTTCTGACCTACCTGTCATTAGTAGGGAGATAGGTGAACACGCAAACTTAGGGATGGGAACTTGTGACTCCGAGATTGTATTTGGTTTTTTGTGTGTTGAGCCGCTTTATCAGGTATGAAATGAATTATTGGGAAAACACCCTTCTCACTTTGGGCTGTTGTCAGTTTTGGTTTTTTTTCCTTAGTGAGTGTATCATTTATATGACTTTGGTGTATATCTTTTCAGTTGGGGCACTTGAGATGGCTCTTCAGTTCTCAGTTGCCTCTAACAGCTGGAAGATGTTTGCAAGTGCTCGACAGTCGAGCTATGGGATTGATGTGATCTCTTTTTACTAAACAAATGGAAAATGCCTGGCTTAGCTTTTGTTGCTGTGAATGTAAACACAGTAAGTGTACCTCCTGACATCCCTTCCTGCTTTTGATTGGGATAGGCGTTTTTGCTAACTTGAGGGAGGATGTAAAACTTGGCATGGAGACCAGTAATAAAAGATGGTTAACACTGCAGCTTGGGGTTTTTTCCCTGGGTTTTTCTGTGTGTGTGCGTGAATTACCTTTTCATGTATGTATATTTCTGTAATTAATTTTAAGATCCAAGTTTACTTTAGATTAATTTTTGAATTGATTTGCAGTGCAAATTAGCAAACTTTTAGGCATGAAGTTGATATTTATATTGACAGTACTGTGGTACAGGAGGACACTGACTCTGCAGTACATTGTAATATGACTGACAGGTTACTTTCTCACAGCCATCAAGGAGTACTTATTCTGAAATCTTGTGGTTTGAAAGGAGTCTGTGATGGAAGTCATGTAGGTCAATATTACACGGTAGCTAGTTTTGTCTGTGTTTCCTAAGAAGTTGAGTAAAAGCAGAGATCCAAATTTCAGAAACCTCTAATGCTCTACAGTTTGTCTTGCTGCTCCCGAAATAGCTGATAGAAACTTACCCAAATAGTTTTCATGCTTACAGACAAGTTATCAGGAATAGTGTGACTGCTTGAGTGGTGCTTCCCATTTGTGTGTGTGTGCTGTACTGGGCTTTGGTCTGGAATGAGTGTGGACCTAATTGTGTGGCTTTTTGATCCATGTCAAAATGAGAAAAACCTCTTATTATTAATCAAAGATTTTTGTTTGTCTACTCTAAGTTTTTGGTTTTGGTTTATTTGCTTGGGGGTTTTTTTTTCTTACCTCCCTGTATTACGTGAGGAAACAAGGACAGTATTTGCTCCTGTATCCCCTTGGCTTGTATCCCTGTTTCAGAACGTATGTGGAGTTCCTGCAAGAGGAGAATGCAGTTGAACTTGGGAGAATAACACTGTCATTAAGTAGAAACTTACTATTGGGTGAAAATGTAAAAAAATAGTATAGCAGCAATGTTTTCTTTAGTCTTAAGGTGATTAATTCATTAGCTATGGTTATATTTGTTGTTCTGGAAATTAGAAAATAGATTAATAAAACCTGAGTCGAAAGAAAAGATGAATGTCTCTTGAAGGGACTTTAAGGAATTTAAGTGTAAGGAACTTCACAGAATTGGTGGACAATTTCTTCTTTAGTTTTCAAGTTGTGGTTGATAAAATCCTATTTAAAACTCTTGGAATAGTATATCATGAGTACTGGAAGAGAAATGTTAAGGAAGTAGAAGAGTAAATGTAATCTCATTATATTTAATCAATCAAGGGGAGGAATAGTCTATGTATTGCATAGAAGAAGCTGGGGGGAGGCTTATTAGCAAAATGAAAATCTGATGGAGTCTCATTTTGAAAACTGAGTACAGAACAAATGTTGAAAACCTGTTTCACAACTCAGCATTGTATGTACTATGCACTGAACGAGGCAGGGATACTGGGGTTTGTTTAAAGCATTTCTATATTTCAAGATACTAGAATTGAATTTAAATTTGCATGTAATAAGGCATTTCTGGTCTCCTGGTTCCTCTGATCTCTATCTAATCAGATATTTTGTGAAACACTGAACACCTTTCTTATGAATTACATTTGGAAAACTTGCTTAAAAGCCATCATCTATGGAGGCTTTTGGATCATTTTCCCCTGCACCACTGCTCTCCCCTCCTAGTCTGAAGCACTTTATCTTTGGGGTCAAATGATGTCCTATTTTTGCTGGGTCTTTGTAATTTGAAGACAGTCCAAAGAAATCCAGAGCCTGCCTATGTTGCGAAAACACAAAGTATGTTTTGTTAGAATATTTTGGCCTCTCAGAATATCCACTGTTTATTGCAGATCATTAGTGCCATGTGTTGTTGAGTTACCTCTCTTGTATGCATACCTTTACTGCATTATACTCTAGCTCATTTTGTGTTAAAAAACTGCTTCTGTTAAAGCTCCATGACTTGGAACATATGACCAAGAGGAGGAGATGTGTTACTCTAAATTGGTACCTCACTTGCTGAACCCCATCAGTCAACTGACAAAATCGTCAGAAAGGTGAATTTTTCTAAGTGCAAACAAAAGGAGTAAGATGAAGGTTATTTCCACCCATGTGAATCTCCTTTGTTTATTGTGTACCTCCCTAACAGATTCAGCTGCTTTCTCTTATCCCATATTCAGAAATAGGCAGTGTTCCTACTGTTCAGCTGTTCCAGCTGCTGCTCTGTCAACATGTAGTGACATTAAAGTTTCTGATTATCTCAGTAGATGAAGGAAAGTAGATGAGCTGTGTGGTGTTAGGAAAGGAAATGGGGCACCCAGGACACAACCCCTCTGTTAGTGCTTTGTTGCAGCGTATGGAAATGGACTGTAGGCTTTCACCCACCGCACGGGTGAGAGGTGCCGGTCTTTAACACGCCAGCAGTAAGATGAGGAACTTTAAAGTTGAGTAAGTAATTGAAGCCAACAGGTACCCTGAAGGCTTCACTGGCCTTAAGTTGGACATGATTAACTTCTATTCGTGAGAAAAGCCCGTAAAAAGAAAAGCAACTAGCTTCTAGCCTTGAAAATGTAGTAATAATAGAAGCAAGAAATCTAAACAATAGAAAGAGAAAAACAGCCACATATCTGCACCTGTTATTTTTCTGAATGCTTGGACACTGACGCTATAGGTAACCAATAGTAGTATATTGGTAGTATATATTGGTAGTATGTAGTATATAATAGTAGTATATATTAGTTAATAGTTAATATAGCCCATGAGTCTATTGTAGTAATTTAGTAACCAGTGGATATGTAACACGAACTATGACATTCCAAAAGTCTATAAAAGATGCTGTCTCTTTCAAATAAACGCTTTTTGCCCTTAACTGAGGCACTGTCCTTTGTGTTTCGTGCCCGCCCCAACAGCGACACGTTTGAATTGCCTGCACTTTACTGTGAGAGAGCTTTAGGTGTTTTTATGACACTGCTTCTCAGAATGGGGACTGGGCAAAGCTAGCATCAAGCAAAACATTATTTTAAAATGTAGCCTTCAAGTTACTAATTGTTTTGCCCTCATAAAAGAAGAAACTATTATTTTTTCTGTTATTTTTTCATTTCTTGATAAGTGGATATTTGTGTGGCATTTGTTGTGATAGAACTAAAGTATGCTGTGAACTTGAACTCAGACTAAGCTGCAGTAAGCACACTTTTGCCTATGCATAGTTAATTTGTGATGTCTTCCATGACACTTTTCTTCTTCCTGCATGACTAGCTGCTTTCCCTTGTATGGAGGATGAAATCCCTCAATCTGATGAAGAGTGATGAAGATTTGAAATTAGCAGGTGGAATAATGTAACGATTTTGTTGGCAGAAACTACAGATCCCTGTCAGAAAAGGGCACCATGTTTGTCTAGGAATAAATTAACAGGAGTTCCACTTGAGTTTGCTTGATAACTTTTTTGCAGTTACAGTCACTTCCAAATATAGCTTGAGTAATACTGAAAATCAGGTTTGAATGGTAAGATTGCCAAGGTTAGTAGACTAATTTTCGTAGTTTCTCATAATGAATGAAGAAGACTACCAGTTTTAGTTTTTAAAACAAATTTTAATAGCATGTAGTTGGGAAATAGGCAAGAATGCACAAGTGTAGTGAATCTGTGCATTTGCTCTTGATCTCATAAGGAAGGAGTTTTTAGCATTTATACTGTTTTAGTGTATGTCTCAATAACAGTTGCAGAGAATGTTAATAATCAGATGTTACCTCCTAGGTACTACCTTACTTTGTTTATGAATCTTCTCTATTGTTGTCAGCTTTCCTTCTTGTGAAGGAAAAAATCCTGGGAGCTAGTGACAGAGGCAGGAAATTGCTCAAGGCATGGATCTTTGCTTATAAACAAGAAATCTCTGTTCAGCTATTCTCACTAAACAGTTCTACAGTCAATCTTTCTCCTTGTCACATACACACGGGTAGCCGGCTGCCATGACAGAGTTAACTCTCTCTTGTACTCCAGAGTGTTAAGCTGCTAAGATTCACTGGTATTCATTCAGTTTTGTTGACCTGATGCCCTCTGAAGGGCATATCTAGGTTATTCTGACACTGCAGCATTAATAGCAGTTGTTCTGTTTTGAGGCATTTTAAAATATGTCATGTTTCATATTTAAGCAGTCATCGTTGAAGTAGATCTAACAGCAGATTGCCAGCTATCTAGTTTGAAAAGACCAAGATTGGGAGCCTCTGTGCTTTTCTGTGTTGAACTGGTGAACTGGATTGGTGAACTCAGTTATGCAAATAGTAACACAGCAGACTTTTGGTCGTTTGTAGCTCTTAATACTTCCTTCTCTCCTTGTTAAGTGATGGGATTGTGTTGTACCTGCTTGATTCACCACCTGTATCACCCCCTCTGTACATAACAGCAGGGGTATTTTATGAGTATTTTGCTTCCTCCATATAACATACAACAGGACAAAAGGACCTAAATCAAAAACAATGAACTTCTTGAATGTCTTATGCAATGGCCTGTGGTTTAGCTCATGTATGCTGATCGTTGTTACAAGTCTAACACTTACTGTATGAGTAATCTTCTTCTTGAATAGCGGATGGACCTAGCATTTTTTTTTCCCTTTTCAGCTACTAAACAAGAAAAGGTTTAGAATGTGGCCATGTGTGTACGGCTTCTGTCAAGCTGACTTCTCTTTATTGCTGCAAGACTTTCACTAGTTTCTGAGTTGAAACTTACTTAGGAACAAGAACGTCTAATGAGTTCTTGTTGGGCAGAAGCTATTTCTAGTGATGGATTTTGGAAATGCAAGGTAAACAGACCCACTTGAATGTGGTTTCTGCATTGCTCCCTTTGCTATGCAGGGGCTGCACTGTTCTGTGTGTCCCAGGGTGAAGAAGGTAAAGAATGCAGTACTAAAAAGTAGATTGTACTGGGAATGGTTATGTTGGAGATTGGTTGTTGCTGCTTCTGAAACACTCAGCACTTTTCCCCTTTAAGAGTGCTGATATGTATCAAAGAGCCTTGGCTTTAATAGCTTTATTGGTAGAATTATACAGGGTAATGTGAGATAAGACCAGATTCTCTTGTGCTTAATGTATGCACGCAGCATAATTTTAAGTTGCATCATGTATGTGGCAACTTAAAATATGAAATCTGTCTTTGCAGAGCTGCTGTTATTAGTAGGTTAGTTCTGCTTTCTCATTTTGTCCTGTCTTACAGGTATTTTTAGTCTGAGAAAGCCAGGCTTATTTCTGACCCAGTTGCATAGAAATATTTTTAAAAAAATTAATCACTCAGTCATGACAGATGAACAATAATGCACAGTAATGCTTGTTCATATTTGTTTCTAGATTTCTCTCCGAACTTTACATAGGTAATATTAACCCAGTTAATGTTTCGTGAAATAAAATGGATGGAGATTGAGAGCTTTCAGGAGAGTACATGTTCATCTAGACTAAAGCACTGTGTGGTAACATTAGACTTCTTTTCACAAACATATGACTAGTATAATTGTTTATATGGAACAGCAATTTATTAAAACTTTTTACTGTACTATATTTCATTGCACATGAGATACAGCCATAAATACTGCAGAAAATGTATGTACTTGTATGAAAAATGCTTCTGATTTTAAAAAGTAGGCAACAGCACTGCCTTGAACTGCTGTTAAATCAGTTTTTCTCTCTGTGTTACTCCTACCGTTTCCCTTTCTTTTCGTAGGTGCATTTTACCTGGTATTTGAGTATATGGACCATGACTTGATGGGACTGCTGGAATCTGGTTTGGTTCATTTTAACGAAAATCATATTAAATCTTTTATGAGACAGCTGATGGAGGGCTTGGCCTATTGCCACAAGAAGAACTTTTTGCACAGAGATATCAAATGTTCAAATATTCTACTAAATAATAGGTATGGATATTAAAATTACATGACAAAAATTTTATGCTAACAACATCTTTAAATCATTCTTTTAGTCTTCACAGTTCACCTGATTGGAGTCATTAGCAAAACTTACTTTTTAAATTGCCTAGTTTCTTTAAAATCAGTTGCAAAATACTAATCCAGTAATGTTCCAGCTTAACACTGGAGCTTGCAACTGTGTATTAAACTTAATCTATGTTAAAAGAGAAGACTCAAGTTTAATCCTGCTAAGTCAGAGTATTGGGGGAAAATTATCTGAGTTCAAATATATTAAAACAGAATTGTAAGATGTAAGTGTTTGATGTGTATTCTTTCTTCCATCTCATTTCAAGATCGAAGTGTGGCTAGGCTGTTTCCTCATGACAGTTCTGAGGTCCTTGTTGTCATCAGTCAGGATAATGCTTTAAAAGAGTATTTGATCAGGCATGTTCAAACGTACCTTGATTTACAGTTACTGCTATAATCAAAGGGGGAAAATAATTTGCTTCCTACTCCTTTAACACATAGTAGTTACAAATCATATTAATAAGTGTGGTGTTTTTGGTGTGCAGCAGCAGCAGCAAATAAAAAGCCAATGTGAAGATAGTGGATGACTTCATTACCAGCTGTTGTGCATCATAACCTGGAGTACTAAATCCAGGGAGCAACTATAAGAGCAAGGTTTATAATAGCAAAAAAAGGTAGAGTTAAAAAAAGGAGCAGATAGTCAGCTTCTGGGATTTGTTGTCACCGGAGGTTTTCTGGGTGGTGTCAGGAATTTCAAAAAAGATGAGACACATTCAAGGATAGGATCATTAACACCTGCTAATGGGAATGGATGTTTTACCATCCTTAAGACAATGATTGTGGGTCATGGTTAAGTATGAAGAAGATGAGCCTCAAAGGGAGTGGGTTCACATATTCTCCCTAGGAATCTGCTGCTGCTGTTGGAGGTGAAATACTGGGCAAAATGGATCAAGGGTCTATTTTGATAGGCCAAGTTTTCTCCTACCTTTCTCCAAATTAAATTTCTGCTTCCTCGTCCTTTTTTGCTTAGAGCGAACTAACACTAGACTGCTTTCAGCTCTGTGTCCTACTGCAGTCTTGCCGGATTATGATACGGACTCTTAAACAGATGTACACGTTTCTCTCCATTACTCACTGTGCCCACACACCTAATCTTATTGCCTGCTCACCTCCAGGGTTAGTGTTTCTCTGTGCACTTTTGGGATCTCAAAAGCTTGGTGTAACCTGACAGTGAAGAAGAGTGCATTATGGTAGAGGGAGGAGCTTGTTATTTTACTGTGCTCTCCAATCCAGGTTACAGAGTTGGATGTTCTCCCCCTAGGATAGTGCCTGAGCATCATTAGATTTTTCCACCAGTAGCAGAAAAACATGGTAGTAGATCTGAATAATTTTAAGGCAGTGTTTCAAGAATCCTATTACCAGTTACAGCCTGAAGCCAAACACGTGGATTATGTATCTTTTACATAGGCAACTTCAATGAATTTTTTAACAAATACATTTATCTTCTAAATACCTTCTCAGAAATAAGCATGTACATTTGAGGGGAACGTTTCTTTGTTTTTGGGCGTTCTCCAAGAAATCAGAGTAAAGGTCTGAGGAGAAAAGTGTATGTAAGCTATAATGTGCATGTTTTTTCATCACACAGTGGTCATGTACATGCTATTACCACAAAATGGTCATGCTAGCAGCAAATCTTGCCATAATTTGATAACATAACATGTATTTGAAAGTGATAGGAGTTACAGAAGTTTATCAGTACAGAAAAAGAAAACCACATATAAAAGTCTAACATTCATTTCGTATGTTAGAGAAGCTTGCAGATTCTGTTTGAATCATCCAGACTTTATAAATAGTATGAGTTTCTGGTTGTTGAGCAGTGCCTTTTAGCTGTGGGAACTGCCAGGCAAGAGCTCTGTATCTTCTGCTCTTCCCCTCATACATGGGAAAATTCAGAAATGGGTTAGGGGTTATGTCATTCACCAAGTTGGCTGCTGACAAAAATAGAAGCCCTTATCTGGTCGGTCACCCTGATTTAAAGGCTGTATTTAAACTGTACAAGAGCAGAACAGGACTTTGATAGCTTCCTAGAAGGAAGTATGACTGCTGATAGTTGTTTGCTGTACAAATGCTCATGATAGCAGTTAGGCCTGAGAAAATAGCAGTTCCTTCCCTCAGTTTTTTCCTGCAGAGTTACTGACTTGAATATTTTATGATATAGACCTAAATTTTGACTAACTTCCAGTGATGTAAATGCCATTTGATAAGCATACCTGATCTTGCTTACTTGTCTTTGCTATTCAGTAAGTTAGCATACTGTTTACTGAAGAGATGCAGAGATAGCAAAGCATTGCCTCTTCATTAATGTGGTTTGGTGAAGATCAGTTGCAGCTCTTTCAGTCTTAAACTTTACCTGATTTTGTGGGAGGAAAGTTTAGCAGGATTAACCGCTCAATAATTCTTTGCTTTTTCCACCAGAGGGCAGATAAAGCTCGCAGATTTTGGGCTTGCTCGGCTGTACAACTCAGAAGAAAGGTAAGATTCAGTTACATTGTGAAAAAGAATTCAGAAGTTTAATCTTTTCGCATAACTATTTTGAGGGCCAGAAAACTGTTTTGTTTAGAGGAAATGTTACTGTTCTGTAAAACAAGTAATTGCTTAGGAAATTGAAAGAAATACATGTTGTCTTACACTGCATAAAACCACAGAAGTCTGTGCAAGTGTATTGCTTTTCCGGGTGTTCTGGATAAATAATGATAGAGACTGGCCAGATATTGATTGGAAATTGAATTACAGTCCTAAGTTTCTGGTCCCGTAAACCTAACGTATACTTCTTCTGTTGGTGTACCAAAGACTTTATTTAGGGAAAGTAATTTTTTTTTTTTTTGCTGACACAAAGTAGCATACAGTTCCTATTCAATAAGCATTACTTTTGTGTAAGATTTAATGTTACATTTCAAGAGGTTCATTGTATTCTTTAGGCAGTCAGTGCTGTTGAATCTGCTGGAAACAGAGATACAAGTTTAAATAAAAGTTATTCTGAAACTTCTTGTGACTTGTGCTTCTATTGTTCTTGGCTTCATTATGCTCATACTCCAGGAAACAGGTGCACAGTTTTTTATGATTAAGAACTTCATTATTTACTTTGTAATGTTGTATTTGTCATGTGGAACTGACTTTTCAAAATTCAGGCTGAACGTTCACTACAGTAGTATGTCCATTAGGTGGTTGGATAAAGAGGTGGTTGGATACCTGAGCTTACTTTGATTTCTTCATGTCTGATTTGGGAAATAACATCCATAATGCTAGTTTTATGGGTTTATTGTTTTCTACAGAGCTCTTAGGTTGTTGATAAATGTGTTAGCATTAGTTTTACTGAGCTGTTGTCTCTGAACTGTAAGTTCAGGAAAATATGCTTAAGTACAGTTAGGAAAACTGTTGAGTATAATAGCAAAGTGTGATAATCTTAAGCAGCTGCTAGCTAATTTTTTTTTTTTGTTTGGAAGTACTTAATAATAAAATGATATTATCCAACCTTCTTGTTTTAACATGCACCAAACTGGGTGTTTATGTTAATGTTCTAAAACATTAGAAAACTAATGTTTTTCTTTTCCTCTGGTTTACCATGTTTTGCTTGGGGTTTTTTTAATGTCTGTTTTTAAATCAATTTAAATTTTGTTTGTAAAACTCACTGTTCATTAAGGATTAAAAGTTCAGTGTTCTTAACAATGCCAGTAGCAGATTTTACTGTACATCAGACAGCAGCATTATTATGCCATTATGCATTAATGAAACCAAGATTAAGATTTAATTAAGCTAGCTAATAGAATTGCCAGTTGAACATGGGAGAATAATTAGAATCTCAGTAGATTTTTGACAATTCTTTTGTCATTCATTTTCCTTCTGACCTGCAGTAACAGATATAATTAATGTACATCAGCAAGTGTATAATAGCTGCTGTTTTTAATTCATGTACTTTGCATGTGGTTTGCTGTTTAGAGTTTAATACTGTTTGAAAGGGTACAGAATTTAGTAGGGGCATAAGGGGGAGGAAATAGGAATTTAACTTAAGAAAATTCTCATTGGTTGTTGTAATTGTGCTCCTTTAAATGTTTTTCTGGTGGATTTAACATGTTTGGAGTAGGAGATATGACAGATTGCATGATAAGACAACTATTCAAATTAAAACCACCATATATTGATATATATGATCTGTAGAGATAGTCCGTACTATGTAAACATTTCATAGAGGAACGCTTGCTTCAGAGATAAATATGATAAATGATGGAATTGTTTCCAAAAACATACTACCTTTTTAAAATGAATTGGGGTTATGTGTGTTAATGGCAGAAAGACTCAGATGATTTTACAGAAATGATGCCTGTACTACTGGGAATGCTATAAGAGCTTGTTCGGCATTATTCTATGGTTGTTCATACTTAATGTTACTCTTTCGGTTTGGAATTACCTAGTGTTGCTAACAGTGAAAAACTGAAAAAAACTGATAGAATTCTGGGATCACTTTTAAAACAGAAACTTTGTTTCTTGGTTGAAACAAAACCAAAATCAAACATCTCTTTTCTGCTTTCCATTCTGAACTCTTGATGCTATAGTTCAGCCTGTGCACAAATAAAGTGTGTCTGCGATAGTAGAAATCTTTCCTTTAGTGGGAGGATGGAAAGGATTATTCACAGTGACCAAAACTTCTGGTTAGAGCTGTGGAGAATTAAAGATGTTGTGACATACAGGAAGATACTAGAAGCATCCCAGGCTTTGGAATCAAAATTGTTGAACTATGTAGTTCCAGAAAAAGGCTTTATCTCTTTTTCTTATACTTAAGGAGGGAAAAGTGAGGTTTTTTTCTTTTTTCAAAATGCTTGTAGAGGTCCTATATCCAGTTTGGTAATAACCAATAGTTGCATAGAAGTCACTGGTTTTATCTTAGCATGTCCTGCTCCTGAAATGACTAGCAATGTAATAAATATACAGTATTGCTTTCTGAATAATAATGGAGATACAGAATTCACATAGCGTCAAGATGGCTGGGTGATTATTATTTATATCTTCAATCTGACCTTTTCTAGGCTTCATGAGGCAATTGCATTTGCTTTTGTGCAGTTACGGCTTTGCAGGACTAAAATTAAATGAGAGTGGAAGATTGTACTGTTCTTAAACAGCATCACGGAAGTAAAGTCCTTAAGGTATCATTTTTTCAGAAGTGTGATCATACTAAAATGATAGTCCTTTCTTTTTCTTCCTCCTAACAGCCGACCGTATACCAACAAAGTTATTACGTTGTGGTATCGGCCTCCTGAACTTCTGCTTGGGGAAGAAAGATACACACCAGCTATTGATGTTTGGAGCTGTGGGTAAGAATTTGAACAGAAATGTAGCAAGGATAAAAACAAGCCAAAAATTAATCTTAAAGTTTCTATCAATCTGTACTGAAAGCCATAATGATGGAATTATGCAAAACTGTTTTACAGCTGTATCCTGGGTGAACTTTTTACAAAAAAGCCAATATTTCAAGCAAATCAAGAGCTTGCTCAACTGGAACTCATAAGGTAACTTGCAAGCACTGCTACATAGTAGGTGCCTCATAAACTGACAGGTTTCTTTTCTTAGCATTAAAATCTGAGATAATGCACTGCGAACGCTTGCAAGTGCTCAGTTACTGCCCCAAGTGAGATGTTAGAGGTTTTGAGGGGCATGTAACACAATTGACTTTGGCCAGACACGAAGGTTTTTTTGTGAGTGTTCTGTGTTCCTAGCAATGTACAGTTGATGAGTAAGATGGGTTTTTGTAGAGTAGCTGGAGTTGCCTATTACTGAAATTGTAGAGAGAGAGTAATCAAAATGCCTGTAATTTTTAAGAGGATGTTGCAACTTGCTTGCAGCAAATCAAAATGAGAACATGGAAAATAATAAGGACAAGTGTGATTTGGGAGGAATAGGTATTTGGGATGCTGCTGGCCATGAGTTCTTGTTTCAAGCCTACCACATACACACTTGGGCTTTATTACTTTTGCGAGAATATTTCTGTTCCCTTACGAACTGCTAGACATTTGATGGAGATAAAAATTCCGTTTCTTTCCTTGTTATCAATAAATCCTAGAACGGTAAGTATTTAATTCAGTGGAACCAGAGCTTCTTTTTCTTTCCCTTTGTTCAGTGAGCAGAATTTGCTCTTGATTCTGATATCAAAATTGGCATTGTAAAAGAGGAGAGGTGGTCTTCCTAGAAACAAGGGAAAAGAGGGTAGGTCCTACAGAACTTACAGAATGTGAACAGTAACTGGTCAAATTAACTTAAAAAATAGAACAAAGTTATATATTGAGATGTTTTTCAAAATGTATTGAACATTAGCCTGTTTCTGTGTAATGTGTTATTAGCTGGCCTGAAAAAATGAAGGTTTTAGGAGGTGCAAAGCGTATCAGTGGTCATTTTTGGCATAAGAAGAATTTAACTCATGAGTTTGGGAATTTTTGTTTTTGAGCACTAGATGGCATTGAAGCACATGAAAATGAGTAATCCAAAGTTTTTCTTACTTTGTGTTGTACCTCTGGTACAAAACCCTAAAACTTTTTGATTTCCTTCTGTTGGAAGCGTCTGTTTGTAGCTCGTTTTGCCTCTTCACTGATGCTATGCATTTTTTGCTGTCTGAACATAATATATCAGTTTTATCAACATCTCTGCTGTGATCATGTTGCAGTCAACAATTCTACATTTATCTTTTCAAACTTTATCAAAGATAAAGCTGAAGTAAATTCTGATAGTAAGAGATTTATTATTTTTATTCTCCCTCCTGAAAATTGCATACCCTAACCAGCGTAAAGTCAGATTGGTTTGCATAGCACCTGGGCCATAACTAATAGATCATTAGGTCTCTTACACTAACCATTTAAATCTAATAAAAAGGAGGGCTGAGCTAGGGAAATGTATTTGCAAAACTTTGCATACCTTATTAGTTCTTCTGCTCAGAAGTGTGGTATTGATCAGCCCGTGCTTAGCTGTCCTTGGTTGGAAAAAAGGATGGGGATGGAATTTGAGGCATAAGAGTATGGGCAGCTCCATTTGTGGAGATAGACGAGGCTTGACACATAAAACTCATAACTGAAGTAAAAAATACAGAGGTTTTCTAGTGGTTTCTGCCTTTCGGACTTACTGAATTGTTTGGATTTTTTCCCTTATGCCTTCAGTGTTTAATAAATTCTCAGTGAAAAGTGCTTTTTCAGCTGTTTGGTGTATCTGTCTTCAATGGCGTTAAGAGCTAAGGCCATAAAAAGTTACTTTAAGTGTGGGCTATCCAGTTCATCTAGTCAGATGCCTGGAGTACCCTTCAGATGTAGTTGGTTAAGTTTTTCAAAACATTTGTGTAGAAGATGTGTGGGCTGAGCTGAGGCAGAAACAATAAGTTTGGTTTCTGTGGGGTGATTACCCTTTGTAGACAATTCACCATTATTTAATGCTGTTGGGCATTTGACAGTGGAGAAATTTTAGCTAAAAATAACCTGAACATTAAAATTGAAAATTATTTTTGTTTTCACTGTACTTGAAAGAATAAAAATGACAGCTGTACTCACTTGTGGTTTTTGGATCTCATACCCTTTTTTCCCTTCTTTTTGGTGCAGCCGAATTTGCGGAAGTCCTTGTCCAGCAGTGTGGCCTGATGTTATAAAATTAGCTTATTTCAACACAATGAAACCAAAGAAGCAGTATCGTCGAAAACTGAGAGAAGAGTTTGCTTTGTAAGGATGAAGAATTAGTTTAGTCAACTGTAATAACTTTAAGTTTTTTCAGATAGTTTATGAACTTCAGTATTTTTCGGAGAGCGAACATAGATCAAGTGTAAAGAAAAATGGCTTTAGGTTCTTGTCCTTCCCATGATACTCACTTGTATTAACCCTTATTTAATAGAAGCATCAGGAAGAGGAAAGAAGGCCCTAAAATTTCAGCCACCTGTCAGCTTTCACCTAAGGAAACATTTCTTTGGTACACCTGCTGTCCAAAACACAGCTCAGAGTATTTAATTGTTTTTTATTAGTAAAACTGGCTAAAGCTAAATATGTAGTCTGGTTAATATTACAGTCTTTTGGGTCATAAACTCATTCAACACAGAGGAGTTACCTGAACTGTATGTTCTGAAGTACTACAATTGGACTAGTTTTGTGTGTATATTACAAGTGAAAGGTATGGAAAACAGCTGCAAGCTTGTTTTAAAGGGGTTGTTCCTCTCCTTCAGGTACAGTGCGCTTCAAGAGAAATGCATCATCCCATTCATACTAATGAGACTAATATCTTTGAAGCAATAGAATTATTGTCCGTGAATCAATCAAAAGTCCAACTCCCTGGTGGTACATTCCAAAATGTAAAGTGACAATATAGCCTTGGCTTAAAAATGTGGGTGTGGATTTTTTAAGGACAAGGTTTCAAGCAATGGAACAACACAAGGCAAAGAAAGCTTGGGTTTTTAATAGCACAGGTAGTAAAAGGTGAAGTTTATCTCTACCGGTTGCTATCAAGCTCAGGTTGTGGGTGCATTTTGTTAGTACGTGAGTTACCTGAGGACTTCATGATCAGTTGTCTTGGAAGGGATGTGTTTATTAAAATTTTGCACAGAAGTGTGTGATACGAGATAAAGATGTGACGCTTTCCTCTATTTTGCACTTTTGTAGCATCCCACCAGCTGCATTAGATTTATTTGATTATATGCTTGCCCTGGATCCCAGCAAGCGCTGCACAGCTGAACAAGCTCTTCAGTGCGAGTTTCTGCGAGATGTGGAACCATCTAAAATGCCTCCTCCAGAGTAAGTAATTTCTGCTGGCCTCTAGGGAATGTGAACTTGCACTGATTTCATTAAGTTCGTTGTGGTTCAGTAAAGGAGATGGTGGCAGAAATATTGACATACACAGTTGTTGAAAGGTGATACTGCAGTAAAATGCATGTGTAGCTAAGATAACAGTGGTTGTGAGTATCTGAGAATTGATTCTTCATTCCTAGGACTAGTTACTGAGTTACTGCCTTTAAAGAAAATAGTCTTCTATGAATGTTTCTAATATTTAAAAAACAGAATTTCCCTTTTATCTTGGTTTATCAGTGTCTGCTTTTTCCAAGGATTTTGAGGTCCTCCATGAATCTAAATTGCCTTCTTTGATTATAGAATGATACTGGGTATAGAATTCTGCACAGGTACCTGAGAGTTAAAGTGAAATACAGTAAATTGTTTCATGAGCCAGATGAGAGTCTTTGTTTTACAGGCAGGAAAAGTGAAATTGTGCAGGGTTGTTCCTGTCAGTTTCTCTAGAGGAAATGTATTGCAATGTACTGTAGGATTTTTGCAGTGACTTTGCAGTCATTTTAATCAGTACAAATCATATTGGAGCATGTCGTGAGAAAAACACTGAAAAGGTACTAGAGAATCTGTAGGTCTCATTCTTTCCTCAATGTAGCTGTCAGAACATAGAACCCATGCTATTGTTTGAGTGAACTGAACCTTCAAGGCAGCCTGCACTGAGTTCTTTTTAATTAGTTACCAACTGGGAAAAATGTTTGAGTTTTATCTAAGGATTTTATTAAAATTCTTTCTAGACTTACCTGTTACATACACAAGGTTGTTACACAGAATCACAGAATGGGTGAGGTGGGTAGGGACCACATGGGGTCATCTGGTCCAACCTCCCTGCTCAAGCAGGGTCATCCCAGAGCACATGGCACAGGATTGTGTCCAAATGGTTCTTGAGTATCTCCAGTGAGGGAGACTCTGGGCATCCTCTGCATCCTCTCTGGGCAAACATTACTAATGTTCCTGAAACATGAGGTACAGCAGTTTCATTGCTGAATATGACTGTATCACTGTGTGAAAATCAGAAATCAGCAATCTCAGGCTGTTTGCTGAAGTCTCAGAACCACTTTTGTACAACATGTTGCTTTTGTGCATTTTAAAGTTAGTGAATGGGAAGATCATCTCTTTTTCAGGGATGTGGTAATGCATCCATTCTAGAAGCTGATATATGGAAGTTCAAAACAAACTAGTCACTAGTGTCCTTTTAAAAATTAAGAGGAACCACACTCACTTCTGCCACAGCACAAGAAAGTGTTGACTGTTCTCTTGAAAGACTGAAGTTCTGTTTTGGGAAGAAGCAGCTGTTCATTCCAAAAAAAAGTGACGTGCTGATTGCAAGGACCATAGGATACTTCTCACAATGAGTTCTTGCTTCTAGTTGTTTTTCAGAAAATACTTGGCAGATGGAGGGAGAGAATAAAGGAAACAGTTGTCATAATTGCATTTCCAGTGTCTCTTGTCATCAGTCAGCTAAGTTTTCCATGTTCCTGGGTGACAGAACTGCTAAGACAGTTAATATGTAATAGGGAAACATAAACTTTGTGCCCATGTCAGTATTTCTGTTATCTGTGGATGGGTCTTTGCGTTCCTCAGGAAATCAGAATTGAGATGCCTGCAGGGAACTGTAATGGAAGGACAGAACTGGTGGCAGATAAGTTTCTTAAGAGAATTTTGCCTCTGTTCGTATGTCTTAAAGGATATCCTCTTGTTCTTCCTGGTATCCCAGCTTTGCTGGTGTCAAGTGCTATTTATTCATGCAACTTATTTCTGCAACTTTTTCCTTTTTTTCTCCCTGCTTTCTTGGTTGCCTGAGCTGTACACTATAAATACTAGATAGCCATGTCTGTTACTGTGGCCAGATATGTGACCTAATGACCCAGCAATACTTTTATGAGCAGACAGGAGGTTTCTCTACCCTGAAAAAAACCACTTTCATATTGAGTTCTGTTGATAACTTAGTTACATGAAATACAGTGCAAATCATATTTCATAGCAACTGTGCAGCATTGATTTTGAAGTTTTGAATTACACAAACAATTACGAAAATAATTCTCATTTTAAGATACTTTTTCCACTTTTCTACCAGAAGGACTTGTGCTTCTAAAAGAGGCTCTCAGGAAAGAGATTTCAGCCAGAAAAAGCAGGTCTGAGATTTTGCTGGCTTTTGAATGTTTCCTGATGTATTTCCAAGTTCTAATAGGTTCACCTTTCAAAAGTTACATTAGGTATAATTTAAGTGTTTATTTTAACAGTATGGTTAAAAAAAGATTAAAAATAGGGATAAAACTGATGATCTTCAATCATTCTTTGCAGCCTTCCTTTGTGGCAGGATTGCCATGAGCTGTGGAGTAAGAAACGCAGAAGACAGAAGCAGATGGGCATGACTGATGACTCTACAGCAGCTAAAGTCTCCAGGAAGGATCTGTCTCTAGGCATGGATGAGAGCAGAACCAACACCCCACAAGGCATGCAAACTTCTTCCCAACTCAAAACTCAGGGCAGCTCTAGTGTAGCACTTGGTCAGTAATATTTTCAGTTCTTATAACTACCTACTACTTGGATTGCATCTCTAGAAATTTTAGATGTTATTTGCAGAGTATTGATATCTCCTGGATTCTTGAGGGAGGAACAGTATTGTAAGTTTAATCTTTGTTACAAAAGATTTGCCCTTGCTTTTGGAAACATAAGTGTTCCTTTCCAATTTTACCTAACTTTTCAGCCTGATCAGAGCAACTACCTTGCTTGCTCTGTATTCTGAGAGGATTTTAGCTCTTGTTCATTTGTAATTCCACAAGCCAGTGACTGTTCAAAGTTTCTCACAATCTCCGTAGATTGGATAAGCTTTATTGGTATTGATAAACTGATCAGAGGGCAGAGTTTAGAACAGTCGTCATTTCAAAGGGAACAGATTCCATCTGCATGTTATGGTAGTCTTCAGCTTTCCAGGTTGTTGGGGCTAAATCAAGTTGTAAAAAACAAACAAACAAACNGTAGCTACCTCTGTGGATGGCACTGCCAGTAATTCTCAAAATTAACTAAAGTACTTTGCTTGAGACAAGTTTTACAAATATAATATAACAAAAGAAGTAATGGTGCCAATATGGAGACCATTTGAGATACTCAGCAGTTAAGTGATAGTTCTCACAAAATATGTAAAATCTTGCAAGGCAAATACTTAATATTTTTGTGTGTCATGCATGGCTTTTAATCTGCTATGTATTAATATATTGGTAAGATAGCACAATGGCAAGGATAGAAGAGGACTGAATGTGTTTGTGCTGACCTGGGTTAAAAAAAATTCACAGCTCTGCCAGCATGTTCACACACTCATTTTCTAATTTTTAACTGCTTTGTTCTCTAAGTCATGTACTCATAGGGCATGTTGCAATCCATGCTGCTTCACTTCTTTCAAAATAAATCACCACAATGGGTGTTTGAAGCTAAGAAACTACTTTGATATTCAAACTTTCTTTTTCGTATTCCCCTGCATCATCATCATCTGCTCTTGTTTGTGGCAAACTCCATTTAATTGAATTAACTATGTATCATCACATATTTCCTGCTACTGAGTGATTGACTTCTTGTCCCTCAAAGTCAGCACTTCCTTTTGCATTTTAACTGTGAGCTCCTGGGCCATGTAGAGCCAGGTCACTTGGGCAGGTGTTAAAACCCAGACGCTGAATTAGAATGGGCTGGAATATGACTGGAAATGGATTTTGCAGACACTACATTTTGGCAAAGGGTTGTGATATGTCAAAGATAGGAAATTTTATGGGGATTGGAAAGCTTACAGCTGCCTAAAGCAGGTGGCCTTGAGCCCCAGCTTAGTTATAGTGTGGAAGATTGAGCTCTAGCTTGGTGTTTTTCCATCTGTCCAAGTGTGTGTGTGCACCTCATGGAAGTCACTTTGGTATATTGGATCTTACTGTTCCATTTCCTATAGATACTCCCCAAAGACAGTTAATATGTAAAAGCATTCCATTTCTGTGTTGTCCAAACCCATGCTTTGCCAGTTGTGTCAGCCATGCTAGATAAGTCTTCTTTTGAGTTTCTGAAATACGCCGGTTCTAAATAATACTTAAAAACACCTTTTTTGTCTTCAGCAAAAACAAGCACTGGACAGCAGTTAAACCAGAATGAAGTGGCAATCCTGCTAAACCTGCTACAGTCTAAAACAAGTGTTAGTTTGGCACAGTTTGCCCAAGTATTGAATATTAAGGTAAACCCAGAGACTCAGCAGCAACTAAATAAAATAAATCTTCCTGCTGGAATTTTGTCAGCAGGTGAAAAACAGTCAGAACAGCAGCAGCAGCAGCCGCCACCGCCTCCGCCACCACCTCCAGAGCAGGAACCTCTAAAACAGCCGATGGTCACGCAGCCCCCTGTGCCACCTGCCCAGCTGGGTCAGCCTAAAGTTGAGGCTGATGCTGCCCAGGCAGCTGTGCAGAGTGCATTTGCTGTTCTGTTGTCTCAGTTAATAAAGGCTCAGCAAACAAAACAAAAAGATTTTGTGTTGGAGGAGAAGGAAAATGGATCAGGAAATGAAATGTCATTACAACTCAGGCAGCCTCCAGAGCCCGCCACTCCTGTGTCTGTCAGCCGGGACGACGTGGAATCTCCGGCATCTGGCTACCCACATCTGATCAAGTCATTATACATGTCTGCAGGTACTGAAGGCCTTTGTTGCTAACCAGCAAATACCTGGAGCACTGGAGATGTAATAGTTTGGGAGTAGAGAATTAACATGTTTGCCATATGAATCTGTGTGAGTATAGGAGATTAAATTTATTTGGTCACGTTTTACATCTGGATCAGAGAATTTGTCTCTTAGTGTAACAGGTGCAATGCAGACAGAGCAAACAATGATACCCAGCCTAAGAAGTACACAAGTATTAGTGATGAAATACTGATCATTATCTGGGGGGGCTGGGGTTTTCTGCATGGTGAGTGTGGTGATTAAGACAGTCTTTTCTAGCAGATGCAGAGATGTAATTTGCCAGTTTTGACTGTGCATTTAGGTAAAGCTTATTTTGGTGAGACAGTGTTTTATTTTGGCTTTTAATGCTGAGTAGAGCAGTTCCTTAGTGTCAAATTCAGTGGTTACCTGTAACTGTCACACACATGGTTAAAGGTTTCCATTGAGGTATAGTAGTGGCTTCTGTAGTCTTCCCACAGTTTAGAGCTCCGTTCATCTTTTTGAATTGCAAATTCAGGTTTATCGTGGTTCATGTATTGTTTTGTGGTGTTTGCAGTTGTTGAAAGAAATATTCTGAAGTGCTTTGGGGCTGTTCGTGGAGGGTTTTGGGGGGTTTTTTGACAGGTGTGCTTTTTTGTTCATGTTTATTTTAAACCTTGAGTTTTGCTGTTCTTTGATAGGGTGGCCTTTTGTCCCTCAAGACTTCTATCCCTATCTGCAAATCTTTCCTGATCTTTCAGTGAACTTTCAGTGTTTGTGTTGCTTGAGTTTCGTTCTGGTTGTTTGGTTTTGGTCTTTTTTTTTTTTTTTTTAGGAGTTTGTACTGTTTTTCTTTAACTGACTGTGTGATAATCTTACTTGAAGGAGTAACCTGCATCATGCTCTTGAGGCAAATGAGCTGTTGCCAAATTTTGTCCAAAATAATCTATATAATTACTGATAAATTTAACTAATAAATTCATGAGAATTGAAGTTAACAAACCTCTGTGTTTTTCCAGGAAGGAGTCCTTTTCTTTCTGGTCCCGTTATTTGTGTATTTTTTCTCCAGAGCTGTTCTTTTTCATCTTCTTAGGTCAAGAGGATTTGGTTAGGCAGTCTGAGATGAGGCTTCTGAACCGAACACCTGAGCAGGAGCGCCCTCGGATCTTGCCTCCAGACCAGCGTCCCCCTGAGCCACCGGAGCCTCCACCGCTCACGGATGAAGACCTTGATTATCGGACAGAGAATCAGCATTTGCCTATAAGTAACTCTTCAGGAGCAGATCCTCACGCAGGAGTGAAAGCAGCTCTTCTGCAGCTGCTGGCTCAGCATCAAGCTCAGGCGACAACAGAGGAGCCAGTACAAACGAGTGTGGATTATCAGGCTAGAGACTCTTATGTAACGGGCCCAGACTACAAGGATAACTTTGGATCATCGTCCTTCTCATCTGCCTGTTACAGCACTAGCGATGGAATAGGAAGTGGATCATCAGGAGTGTTAGAAAGGAGGAGTTTCCTTGGAAACTCAGATATTCAGTCTTTGGATAACTACAGTACTGCTTCATCTCACTCTGGTGCTGCCCCTCCTCCATCAGCCTTTCCAGAATCCTTTCCCAGCTCAGTAACTGGTTATGGAGACATTTACCTCAACGCTGGCCCCATGCTGTTCAGTGGAGATAAAGACCATAGGTTTGAATACAGCCATGGCCCAATCCCGGTTTTGGGGAGCAGCAGTGATGCTTCCACAGGGCCAGAGAGTACGCACTCTTTGCCCACAAAGATGCACAACTATAGCTATGGAAGTAATTTACAGGAAAATCCCACTGGCATTAGCCACATGCATGGACAAACTTGGACTTCTCCTGCCCAAGGACCTGGCTATTCCCAAGGATACAGGGGACACATTAGCACATCTGCAGTGAGAGGGCGAGGCAGAGGATTACCATATTGAGTATCTGTTTTTCCTCAGGCACATCATTTTTATCTGGAAAAACTTTTTTTCCCCCCTAGCTGCAATTTAAAGCAGCAATTCAACAGACTTGAATAATGTTAATTCAACAGCTTTATTTTTTTGTGGAAAAGGGTCTTGCATACAGTAGGAAAAATTTAAAAATGCTTACAATTCATGCTGTCTAAAAACTAGATGACTTGATTGTACATGTTCACAAACTCTAGTTCTGACTTTTATTTTGTATTTTGGCAGTTTTAAGTGGATGCTAAATTTAGGGACATCAGCTTTTTATGGCACTCTTTCAGATCTTCTGAACTATGCACATTTGTGCTTTTTTTGTAAGTTTGGACCAACTTTTATGTAAAAAAAAAATTTTACAACAATCAAAGCAGGGCACTGATTTATTTGGTATTTTTCTTTTTACAAAACTACCTTTAGTCAAAGGTCACTGTCAGTCTTTGCACTGCTTTCAGTGTTATTGTGGAAGGTGTACTTCGTGCTCATTTCAGATAATAAAACACAACCTTTCTCTTGATGCAAAATTTTATAAATATTTGGTCAGCAGTTTTTTTTTTCTTTCAAGAAAAAAAAAAGAATGGGTGTTCTGGTAAAATGTTCTCTCCATCTCCCACGCTTGTTTATATAAAAACTGTTTTACTTGAATGGTAAGTGCCTTAACATGTAAGCTTAAGGTCTGCAAAAATTTGGAAGTACTTCATAGATTGCTATGAACATAATGCCTAAACCTAGGTAATTAACAAGAGAATTCAGATAATAATAAGAAACTCGAACAGGTCATAACCTTGTGCTATTTGCTTCACACGGGCCAGTTACGTTGAGACCTGATCTTACCTAGATAAAATGGTAATTTCCAAATTGAACTTCATGAGAAACATTGAAAGTAAGGAGAAGAATGAAGAGTGTAGTTTTTCCTCAGCTCCCTGTTAGAGCTGTAGTAAGTGTTTTAGTTCCTCTGCCAAATAAATTATACTTTATATGTCCTTACCAAGTGATGACATAGTTTTTTTCTCTTAAATGTCAACAGCAGTAATTTCTTTACTTTGTGTGAAAAGCTGACACTGTTGTCATTTTACCCCAAGTACTGCATCGTAGGAAGTAACCAAAGGAAAAAAGACCAGTATTTAAAGCAATGGCAAAACTTTGACACTAGTTGTAATTCGCTGTAAACTTGTGATTGTGCCAATTAATTGATTTTATATCTGCTATTCCACAGAACATTTTAATATTGGAATTGAGTGTCTCGGAACAACTAAAGTTATTATAGTTAAAACTCTTACCAAGAGCCATGCCTCATACTAATTACAGCTTCCAGCATAGTTTTTTTTGTTTCCTCTGATAACAAGTGGTCTCTCTCCTGCAGAGAGGAGGTCTGGTTATATTTTGCCTGTACGTAATAGGATGTCTTGAAGCCCATATTGGAAACAATTTTCCAACTGATTATCCAGTTGACAAATCGGTACCTTATGTAACTGAGTGTTTAAATACTACTTTTTTAAAAGTAAAATTTCTACTTACACTATTACAGATGTCTTGTCAATGACTTTTTGGATTTTCAGAATAGAAGCCAAAGCTGTTGGTATTTTGTTTTGATTGAAAATCCTGGTTCATATATGGCTATAATTCCCACACTGTAAAGCATGGAGAAGCTCCCTTCGCTAACTATGTAGTGTTTGAGGATGTGGCAGATGAGGAATGGAGAGAGTTCTGCTGCTTATGCTGTCCCCAAGTGTGGCAGTTACCTTCACTAGACACAGCAGAAAATCCTGCCATCTGAAACTAGAAGTGGCCAGGTCAGTCGAATGCTTACAACCTGAATAGCCCAAGCTTAAGAAAGGTAAAACCTTCACGTGAATGACAGTGCATTGGACTGTTTTTCTCTCGAGAAACGACACCCATGTAGCATTTCTCTGCTAGTGAAATTATCAAGACAAAAACCATTAGTGTCATTTAGATACGGACAGTGTTGGCTAAGGCTCTTTGTTTACTAATCTTTGAAAAACCCAGACCCACAAATATACACACAGTTTGCTTTTTTTTTGGTTTTGTTCATTTTTAGAATCAAGCAAAAGACTTTCAATGCTTATATGCACTTACTTTCACTAAAGATGTGCAGTCTGGGGTTACTCACCTGCACTTGAGGTGTAACTGCAGGCAATAGTTGGCTAAAAACACAGGTAAGTTCAAATGGAAAGTAGATCTCAGAGGACTAAATTAATTGACTTCCAATACAAAATGCAAGGAAAAAGTTGTGTCTCCTACCTTCCCTTTTGGAAATAAATTTTCAAGTCATTTAGTTTGGTTCATTCAATGCAGAAAAGTCAGTCCCCTCTGCATGTGTAAATGACTGTGCAGTTTCCTTAGGGTCTGGCAGCACTCTCGTACATTGTTCTGCCAAAATGGATTTTAGTCCTTGGCCATGAAAAAAACTGAAATAGCCCCAGCACAAGTAATCCTGACTGTGAGGAAAGAGGAGGTGCAATAAACAATTGACTTCCAGGTGAATCAGAAACAAAACTCTGGCATGCTGTAGCAGATGAATACTGTACAATGACTTTTCTCCAGGTTAAAGATTACTAGCCTTTGGCTTTGAACACTGTATTTGCCTGGGACAACAGTGTTGGGATAATTTGGAGGGAAAGTTAGTGTATTTCCATATGTGGTAACTCTGAAAAGATCTCCTTCTCTGCAACCCAGGGAATCTTCTTGGCTCTTTTGCTGACACCTTTCCTCCTGGGCTGGTGGAGGCTGGCTGCAGGTGAGGAGCTCTGCCCTTGAGGGTGTGGCAGGAGGATTGGTGCCTGCAGCCACACTCCCCTGGCCCAGAATTGTGTCTGGGCAGGTTAGCAACCAGGGAACTCCCCGGATCTAAGGACAGTAGGTCCACATTCATTTATACTGGACCTGTGTATTACCTGTCAGCATTTCTTTTGAATTAAATCACATGACGAGGTGCTTATGGCAGCATTTTACCCTTATGAGTGATCTCCACTCAGCAGAGGCTGTACTAGTTTGGCATTTTACATCATGTGGCTCTTGCACTTCTGATGCAGTAGTAGGCATTCTGAAAACAGTGTAATTTTTCTGTGGAGCTGTGGCTTTTGTTACTTTCTCCCTCATTTCTTTGGATTTATGTTTTCTGTGCTGCAATTCCAAAGTGAGCTACAGAGACCTGGATACTACATCGAAAAGTAAGTGTTGTGTGTTTGTGTTTCTAAACATAGTGAAAGACTGTAATAATGAACTATCAAATAGAAAGTACTTCATTATTTATATTAAGTGGTCTTTAGCCATACCAAGAGGAAGAAAGTGAGCACAACTGGACTGCTTATGACCATGACTTAAAACACTTAGAGTACTATAGTGCTTAAATTCATCCAAAGGAAAAGGAAACCACTTTTACAGATCGCTAGTTGTTGTTATCCTGAACAGAATGAGCAGTGCTAGGGAAGAGGTATGAAAATACATATATCCTTAAATGTTAATATAATTTCTTGGAAAAATAATTTTAAAATGGCAAACTTGTATATTTTCTTATGTTTCCATAAAATGTGGTCTCTCTTAAATTTTCTCCATCCCACAGTAGTATCAGGTGCTTTCTAGAAGCAGAGGCAATAAGTGCCATGTTGTAAGTTCTTAAGGTTTTGAGCGCTCTTCTCCTTGGTGTTAGGAGGCAGTTTCAGTTTTGGTGAAGTTTACAGTTGGATGAGTTCGATAGATAATTGTGTGGTAAAAACTGAAGTACTGAAGTAACACAGGATACCTCTTGTCTGCAGGCAGATTAGGTCTTGGACCATGAATTCTGTTTCCGAGAGAGAAAAATGTCAGATGTACTACTTGCATTCTTCTTTTCGTTAATAAAATACTCAAGTGTTTTACATACAACATTTCTCCAGTCTGTTCTGTTACAGTTTTTTTACATGAGGAAATTTTGGCTATTACCCTTCTTGAGAGTTTTGGGATGTTCTCTATTTGCAGAAGTGTGTCATGAAATTAAGGAATCACCAGAAAATTTATTTGAATTCTATATTTAAAATGACCTTGGGTTGACTTAAAATCAAATTAACTTGCTTATCAGGGTGAAGAAACTTTATTGCAGGAGTTATTTCGAGACAACTTAATTTAAAATAAATTGTTATGCTTCAGCTTGCTTACTCTTTGTTATTTTAAGCCATTTGTATATAAAATGTATTGTGCGGCCTGTAAATAAAATACATGAAAATTGAAGTCTTTCATTGTTTTACCTTTCTGCTTGTCAAATACCACTTCAGAAGAACATTGAGTTAAACTGAGAATGTTTTTAGTGTGTTGAAATTGCTCCAAGTTATTAATGAAACCCATTTACTGCTCCAGTCCTGTTTGAAAGGAGCTCTGCAGGGACTGGCAGTGTGAGCCTTTGCTGGCAGAGTGGTAGATGCGGGAGCCAACATGCAGCAGAGCATCCCTTCGGGCACTGATGGTGCCCTGAAAGCAGGTGGAGTGGTGGGATGTGGGTGTGGGGCAGGGGCTGAGAAGCTGCTGCTTCAGCACCTGTGAGCTGCTCAGGATGGTCAGCTATGGACAGCTTGACATTTTTTCTTTGCAGTGTCCAAGCAGAGGCGCAGTTAATATTCCCCACCACCATCTCTTTAAAGAGGATGGTGTGTGCATTAGAAGCAATGGGAAACCAAACCCTAATACCCACAGGTATTTTCAGTGTCTGGTGAGACTCTGTGATTGAGGCTGGCTTAAGCAACTGTGCTTTGAATGCATGAGGCTTTTCTTGCCTTTTTTCCTACTGTATTAGTTAATCTAATGAAACTTTTTGAATCTTCCAGTAAATGCTATACCTCCATCCAAAAATATGGCACCTGCTGTTATCTTCAGTCCTCTTGAGGCTGGGCAGAGTGCTGCTTCATCCCTTGTCATTGATAAAGTCAATAGGTGGGCATTGAAAATGCAGCTGGAAGTTACAGGGGCCAGCAGCAGTTCCATAGGTGTCATTTGACATGAGGTTGACAAGATGTGTAGCTGCATCCCAAAACATCTCACTTTGGAAACAATACTTTGGTGACAGCTACAATTAAAGCCTGACCTTCAGTTTTGGCAACAAGCTCAGGCTGTATTTCATAGGGTGTTGACTTGCACGTAGCAGATCTGGCAGTTATGTGTAACCAATTCCAGTTGTTTGCTCACTTTTTCTCATGGAAGCTGCTATTGCAACTCATAACAAAGTTGTGACAAAGTTGGCTCTGGTTTATGTTGGAGCATGAACCTGAAAATGGTTTAAGAATGGTGCGGCATCCCTTTCACTGAGCTCTTACTGCCATGGGGTAGCCAGCTGTGCAGTAAGGTACTAGTAATAATTCCGGTGGGATCTACATGTCAATCAATATCCTCAGCTGCAAGTAAAATAGTGTCAAGTGAAAGAGGAGATACACAAGTAACTGCAGAACAGCCTGTATCAACACAGAACAAGGAATAGGTCTATGAAATCGGTGGCAACAGAGAAAACCAGTCCTCTCATGTCAAAGCCATGAATCATTGCCAGCTAGCTTTGAAAGAACAATGCAGTTTTGCAGAAATTTCTTTTAAATTACCTGAACCGGGATTAGGTTGCTTCTGTTTTTAAGGAATGCCTATAAAACCTGACAGGCCATCTGGATGAACAGGATTAGAGCTACCAAACTCCTCCACCATATGGAAGAAAATGAAAGTTAGACCACTTTGCAGTTGCAGCAAACATGGGCAGAGAGAACTTCGTTTGACAAATAAGGGTAACTGTTGCTTTTCCCAGTCAACTGCACTCACATTGATGGAGCTTGAGGTTTTTTCTTTTAAAATTGTTCACTTGTTATGGCCACTTATTTTGGGCTTTTTTAATTGCGCATGGAGAGAAAGCACAGTCAGAGGAACTTTGAGCCTTATGGTAATGTTTTTTCTTCAGTTAGAGCAGCCCTCGCCAGTAGGCAATACTCAGATCACTTCACACAGCACGGCTTCAGCTCTTCTCCAGCAGTTCCTCTGGGGACACTTTGGGCATACTATTGATAGGCAAATTCTAGTAACATGGTGAATGTACCTTTAGTAAGACTTTTTGCAAAGAGGCTTTGTGAAGTTTTTTTTCAATATTGGGAAATACAGTGTAGAGGAGACATAGCTGGTTAGAAAAGAGAATCCTTGATGATAAGCATTACAGAAACCAGCCTGGGAGCTTCTGGTACTCGCAAGCAGATCTGACAGCTGTTTGCTGCCCTTAAGGTAACCTGGGGGAGTAAGTGGTTACTATTTGACTTGTGCAGATAAGTCTCTCTGCTGTACTCCCTCCTGTGTGCTAGGGTGTGGTCTTAGTTGCTAGAGGACATAGCTGGAAGCAAGTGTTTAATGTGCAGCAATGTCTAACACAGGTCCCTTTTTTCTTTCCTCCTCCCAAGTTCTTTTCAGACCTGTTTTACAAATGTGTAAAGCATGTCAACAGGTTCCACTGTGGGGAACAGCACACTCTCTACTGCCTTTCGAAGATCTTGGTTTTGCCCAGGTGGCAGTGGTCAGGAAGAACCGATGTCTGCTTGCCCTGCCTTTGGGAGCCTCTATGAGCATCAATGCCTCAGTGCTGCTTTCTCTCATTGCTGTCTCCCGATCACCCTGAACAAGGAATGGGCTGTACAGAGAACTGAACAGAAGCCTGACTTTAGGAGGTGATTTTCCCTGGACAAGGAGCAAGGAAGAGATCATTACTTAGTATCCAGCAAGGGTATTTTTATTTTCATTCTCCTTCATCCTTACCAGCTGCAAAAAGGATCTGCAGGAATGATTTCAGAGCAAGACCTGGTTTGGTGGTGGTTTTTTTGTTTGTTTTGGTTTGGTTTTTTAATTTTCTGTTTTTCTTTACTGGTATTGCCCTTCAGAGAGCATTTGGATGTTAGAAACTGCCTGCAAATTAATGTAGGATTGAGGGATTGGGACTTCTGCTTTGAAGCTAACCCGGTGGCAAAAAATACATGGAAGTTAGAGAAGAGGAGCAGGCCATTCCCTGCCTTCCTGCACTAGAGTTAAAATTAAAACACATCCCCACACTAGAAAACAAAGGAAGACATACACAGCAGACAGAAACAGCAGTCAAAGTTATCCATATGCAGTCCTGTAACCTTTCCTGCCCCACAAATACTCTTGAAAACTCGTGTCATCTGTGGGCTGGAATCCTTGCCCTCAAGACGAGGAAGGCAGTGGACCCTTCTGACCGCTTTCTTTGCAGAACAAAGATTTATTGTGACTATTTTTTAATTCCATTTTTTCTAAAAATTGTTTGAAAGGGGAGGGAGTAGGGAATGGACTAAGAACTACAGATGACATGGGAAATGAACAGGAATGTATTAATGCTGTACATAAGAAGTGGAGTAGTAAATAATAAAACTTATCTGCAGATGGTTTGGCAATTCCACATCAGGAAAGTATTACTCTAAACCTGGCAGATTTTAGAAGCTATATACATTTTTCCCCCTAGACTGCTTCTTGTTATGAATTGCAGATCTTGCTGTGAGACTTCCAAGGAAGCACATAAGTTTATGCAAGACAGTGAAAGAAGACATGCAGGTAGTAATAATAATTTTTATTTGCAAACTGTACTTGCCATTACAATGTTGCCTTTTGGGAATAAGGACAAAACAGCCAACAAATTCAAGAGAAATTTGCAGACCTATTCTATCAGAAATTCAACCCTATTCCAGCTTTTAGCATCAGGTGAATCAGAGATGACCTCTTTCAACTGATCTCCTGGGAAGCTCCAGTTCAGTTTCAGTTTGGGAATTTCTTGTTAGTCTTAACTGTTAGAATGCAAATTGTTTCTTCAGAACCAGGGAAACATTCTGCACACTTTATTTAAGTGCCTGTTATTTATTTAAGCGCCTTGCTACCTTGCAGCCTCTTCCATTGTTTTTTTTTTTTTTTCTTTTTCATTCCTCAGTCCTGTATTAAGGTTTCAGCATTATGGAGCTTTTGTATTGCAAAAAGTATTGCATGATGCCCTTCATTATTGGAAGCCGTAAATCAAAGCACCATTAAAGCACTGAATAAGTATTTCCATCAAGTTCTAAAAATACCGGATTGTTTGAGATGCAGTCTCAATATGAGGCTTCCTCCTGTCTTGGCTAAAGTATGTTTCTGTCTAAATATTTAATCCATGTGACATGTTTGTGGTGGCAAGAGCTTAAGGGGAGTAAGGAGTATAGAACTGAACTAAATATGGTCACTGCGATCCATAACAAAATAAGGAAGCTGGTAGTTTACATTTAGGTGAGATCATCAATTTCCTCTACAGAATTGGGAAGAAAAATGCTATGAGAATGAGAGGGATCACTTATATTGACAAAATAAAAATGTTTAAAACCTTCTTCTGACAACAAAAGAGGCTGCAGTTAACAGGAAAAAGTCAGGATTTCATATGAAGAATAGAAAGAACATCAAATATAGATGCTTCACTGATACTCAATTTGAGGGAATCTATTTCTTGTGTTTTAATGTGATGGATATTTAAAACGACTCCTGCTATAGGACATGGTGATAACTGACCAAATTTCTACACAATGCAGAGACAACAGTTTGACAACACAAAATCAACATGAAAAACATACAAGCACTTGCTTTGCTGTGCAGAGTGTTTAATTGGACACAGGCTCAGCCCTTTCCAAGTAACTCTGTTGAAGGACTTCACAGGACAGGAGAGAGAACACATCCACAGCAGCATTACTAAACTCATCAGCACATAAACAGACCCAACAAATGGGATTAGATTTCTTATTGCTAGGATGCTCCAAAGTGCACCAGGGAAGCTGGCAACTGCTACTGTTCTTCAGAGCTGTTCTGAAACTGTTCCTAAATAGGCAGGCAAAAGTTGTCTCAATTTGTCATTAAGCACTCTGTAGGTAGTCATAAAAAGCAAGAAATCAGGTTTGTAACACATGTATTATACACCCTGTGTTTTGCAAAACATCATCTACATCATGTGAAGTATTACATAGTGCTGGAATATAAATTCGGCATTTGTACAGCTTGACCACTACTAGGAATGCATTAACATTTTTAGGCCTGATTTTCTGTAGCTTTTAAAAAATAAAATGCATGAAAAGTCTTATAATTATGGTGACAGTTCTATGCTTTAGAAAGTGATTATGTCACTTAAAGCTTCTGTCCAAAAAGAGTCCCCAACCAAAGAACCCTTCAGGACCTGAAACCTGAACTCTGGAATCAATTTGTGGATTATTTTTCTGTTTTGAAGCACGGAAAGTTTATTACAACACATTTTACAGTACTGTCACAATTGGCTTTCTGACTCATTACTCTGAAAAGCTGAACCACAGGAGATGAGAAAGTGCTGCACCAGATTAGGCACTAATCAGTTATGAAGATACTGGTCATTAAAAAACAAAAAAATTCTTGTTAAATTAATGCCTAGTGAACTAAAGACTGGTTTGCTCCATGATAATTGCCAGAGAATCTTCCACTGGAAGGGGCTATGCTTCTGATTACAGCATAAATCATTTCCATATGCAGTGAAATTCAATAGTGTAAGTATTCCTTTTCTAAGGAGATTGTGACCTCCATTGCTATGGCGCTGTGAATTAAAGCTTAAAACTATTATCTTAGGTTGAAATTGTTCCTGTTGTCACTGCAGATTTTAGTTCAGACAAAGGACGAAAACCAAAATCCCTGTTAACTTCAGCAGAGATTTCCATTCAATTCTCCAGTGTCAGAATTTTCCTTTTGAATAGAATGTTGGGGTTTTTTAATAAAACCACCTTCCATTAAAAAAAATTATGTGCAATTTCGCATACATATTTTGGCCACAGAAGACTCTCTCCTGGAGAGCTGTGAAACACACAAATGTGTAGATTATCAAAGAAATCATGGAAATTCTCATTTATTCCAAGTCCTTGAATGCTTATTCTTTAGTTAAGAGCAATGTTTCTGAGTCTATTTGTATTCTCTACACTAGATTTGAAAGGTGCTTGAGGAAATTAAGGGGTTCTTTTCAGAGCTCCATCAGAATTCAGAACATTTAATGAACAGTTATAGCAGAGTGTGAGAGAGATGCTCACAGAATTAAACAGCTACCACTTATCATTAGCATGTGCTGGAAAGCATGGCTGACTTTCTGCTGGCATCCCTCCTCCCAGGAAGGCAATGCATTTGAAACTTGATCTGAAAATGCTATTGATTACTCAGCTTTAAGGATGCAATAGGGAGAGCAGAAAACATCGGATTCTCTTCTGCCACTAAACAACAATAAGGCTGAAGCACTCCTCTTGGTATTCATTAATTCTCCCATATACAAAATGCTGGACTAATAATGTTATTGTCTCTGAAGACTGATGTGATGCTTAATGAAATACAATTAATGTGCTGGTTTAACTTCATATTAAAAGCAGTGTTTACATCTGTAAAGTGAATTTCTGCTTAGCAGGATACAGGGATTAAAGCTATTTCTACAACTCTGAATCACTCTTCTCCTATTTGCTCAGATCTTCCACACTTGCATGTTGGGAGCTACAGGGAGGTAAAGCAATTAAAAGATAAGCCCTGATTTCTAAATCAGATATAAAGAGGTTGTTTGTACCTCCAAACAGAAGCAGAAGAGATGGAGAGACTTCCACTAAAATACCACACTTCGCCTTGAAAGCTTTTCTTTTTTTTTTAGATAGCAACTCTAGTTTACAGTCTTCTTACCATAAGTTTATTGTACTTCACAATCTCCCTTACACACTTTAGGTATATAAAAGTTGGACAGTTTTGCCCATTTTTGGTATGAAAAATAAATTTGGTTTGGTACTGTTTTCAAACAGAATGAGCTGTATTATTAACTTCAAAGTTTAACAAAACTCATGGCCAGAAAGTCCATGAAACAGATGTATGAGCCCCAGCACTTCATCTGCCCTTTTACTGGATCAAGGCATGGAGGGCTGGTGGCTGAAAGTGGCCTGGTCTGGAACTCCCTCTGGGATTTTTTCTATTCTTACAAATTTAAAAGAAGGATGAAGCAACAGCAAGCAGATGCCTGTTTACATGACTCCAGAACAGTTCTCTCTGGAGATGAGAAGGAAATTCCAAGAAAAAGCTGTGAATTGTTTTAACTCTTTCCGACTGGGATGCCACAAAGGCAAATCTCTGAATATTAAGTGTCTTCGCTGTGGTTTAAACAAAACTGGTGGTTTTACGTGCGAGTTGCCAGGTGAGGTTCAGACATAACATTGTGCTGGATTTCACAGGATATGCTTCTCTCTACCACCAACTGATGATGAGTGAGATTTGGGATTTGACAAAATCTGTGTAGCATTTCTTGGTAAAAAAGAGTATTTAACTTAGTGCTTTAGTTTATGGATACTGAAAAGGTCTGTATCCCATACCTCTTTACAACTAGAATCATCAAAGTTATTAATTTTACTCAGTCTTTGGGACTCAATATGTATAGATATTACTTGGAACTTTAAAACCAATTTTTCTTTACCATTTTGAAAGATCCTTAAAACTTGCAACTAGTAAAAAGAAATAATAGCCAAAACATTCAACAGGACCTCAGGACAAAAATAATGAAGCAGGAGTGTGAAAACTGCAGGCAGATGATTTTAAGAACAATATTATTATAAAAAAGATGGTCACTGGCAGCTCCCATCCTGAGATTCACTGTAGGAAAAGCTCAATGCAATTAACACTCTTTTTTCAGCCATCAGCAAGCTTAGTTTGAAACACATTTAAACTATGCAATCTTAATCTGTCTGGTTTGAAAACACTTGTTTCTGCTTTGTCAGAACTAGAAAAGTGATAGTTCAGAATGGAAAAATCTTCTTGTGACACAGATAGCTCTGAATAATACATTGTTTATTTTATAATAAATAAATAACATAAAAAAATAATAATAATTTATGGGTGGCTTAAGTCACAAAAGAGTGGAAGCCTTTTAAGAGAGAAATATCTGGTTCAAATGAAGCATCAGCCACAGAAAATATACAGGAATAGCCGGTGGAAAGTGACTCCACAGGATATGCACAGCTTGGTCACAACATTGTGGAACCTGTGAAGAAACAGAGTAAGGGAATGAATACAGGTCTTACCTTTCTTCAGCTTTCTACCCTTTTGTGTCCCTTATGGGGACACTTGTTACATGTTCTGAACTCTTGCCCATGGTCTGTGCTGATGCTTTGTGATATTTCAAATGACTGAGAAAGACTCACGCAAATGGTGTTTTTGAAGGTGCAGACCCTTTCACTGGATTGTCTCCTTGCCATGAGGTGCTGGAGGGGCAAGTCGGCTGTACCGATGATCCTCACCAGGCCCAAAACTGGATTATTTATTTTGGGATGCTTACCTAGAAACAGACTAGTTGCTGTTAAAGCCTTGACTAGATGTGTTTCTGCTGCTTTTCTCTGATACATCAATACAGTTAAAATGACACCGGAACGTTTCTTCTTCCTTCTGCTCATTGAAAGGTTTCAAGACTGAAAGCAGTTGTTCTGTAGCAGATCTTCTGGCTGCTCAAAAGCTTGTAAGTAGGATTTAGCACTGAAGTAACTGGTGCTGGACTCAAGTTGAACTATCTTTTTTAGCTGCCAGTAAACGATTAAGTATCTTGAATAAAAAAGGTACCTAGGCAGACAACCTTTTTATTTCTGCTGCTCACCGAACTCACTTCTCTCAGAAATGCACATCTGCTTTCTTGTCATTCATGGATTTAAAACCAGGAATACATCCTGTGGCTGCTGAAGCAAGAATAGCTGATTTTATGCTTTCATGAGGTAGTTCTCCTCCATCCAATTTGGTGTACTATCAACAAGGATCTACCTCAGTGGAAATACAAGTATTTAAGAGTGGGTTGGGTTGGGAAGCTACCAGAAAGAAACGGGATCAATGCAACACTTTCCCTGTGCCGCCTTCTTACACACTTTTTCTGTTGCCTTTTTAGAGTGATTTTGCCTGTTTATTGTTGCTGAATTTACAATGTTTAACACAGATCTGAGCACCACTTGTCTGCATGTTCAGTAGTGGCCTTTTTTTTTAATCTGTGAAGGGTGGCCACTATGGCAAGGGCATGTCTGTGTTGTACAGGTCTCACTGCACATCCGACAACTAAGTCCACCACTCAACCACTGCAGGCTCATTTAGATGAGTCAGGAGGAATCTGTGTGACTTTACTTCTTGTCATAGTTTTGTCATCTCCAGCAATGTAAACTAACAGGACCTGTAGTGACTGAGTGTGGTGGGTGGTTGGACAACACTGCTTCCACCAAACCCTCCAGCAGAGCGCTGAAGGGTGGAGTGAGCCTATTTCAATGGAAAGGGCAGGGAAGGTATGCTTATTTCCATGGAAAACCAATGCAGAAGAGCCTTAATTTAGGCTGCTGTACGGACAGTACTGAAAAAAAAAAGGGGGAAAAAGACAGCAAAAAACTCTCTGGAGAGTAAAAATAAGTTAACTGAGGCAGTCTTTATCTTCTCTGGATAGAGTTGGGTGGGGGGGTGTGTGTGTGTGTTAAAGAAAAACAACCCACTTTTGGTAGGTCACTTAAACTGTTTGCTTGAAATATAAAGTACACAAAGCCTTGTAGATATCTTTAGTAATACACTAGAATCTACTTTCCAGGCCGCAAGAGGATAGAGACTTGGTTAATGTGTACTGGGATGATCTAATAGCAGAGATAAACTAAACTGGGCTATTACCAGTTGTACATCCACAAAGTAGAGACGGTAACTATTTTTTCCTCACATCACAGCAGAGAGGATGACAAGCTACAGGAGAGCCAATGTATAAAACATGCAGCAACTGTTGTGAGAGGAAATTAAATACTGTCAGAAAATGCAACCAGATGTAAGAGATATCTCAAAACCAGGGATTCAAAGGTTCCTTGCACAAGCTTTCTGCGTGCTTGGAATTTTATTTTAGAAGCTATTCTAAGTACAGGGACACTGCTGGTAGTGTAAGCTGTCTTCAGTTCCAACAGGGACACAACTTGGCAGTTCATTCATTTGCAAACAGACATCACAGTTTCTCAACCTGTTGCCCATAGGGCACAAACAGCTTTCTAACATCTGGAAATGAACAACCCAGTAATTTTCCTTAGGGTAACTTGATTGCCATAGCAACCAGGAGGCTATTAAAAATTTTCAGGTAAGGGGAACAGCCTTAGGAAAGTGCAATGGCAAGTAATCAATAGATTCTCAGTGCCTTCTTATAGTTATTAACTCAAGTTGTACACTTGGACCAGTTGCAGATGTTAATTCTTCCTTTTATCTTCGTGACAATCCCTGAGACTTTCAAATCCTTGTTTCTCTTAGCTTAAAAAAAAAATTGACAAAGAAACTAGACTTCACAGACAAGTGGTGAAGACAGACTCTTCTGCAAACTCAAATGTAGGAATAGTAACATGTTAGTTTCCAACATCTGTTGAGGGAATATGGCTCAAAGCCTTCTTTTACATTAACCTACAAATCTTCAGAAAGACACAGGAGGTGGTGGTTTGATTTAAGAACACTGCAATTGCTACTTACAATCCAATTATTGATGATACTACTCCCTAACTGGCAATTGGTACTTTTTAAAGCTTATGTCAGCTCTGTTATTTGTGCTTTATGCTGTGCAGTCATCCACAGAAGCTGTCAATTAGCTTGATTCCTCTTCCCTTGTTTTAAAATTAGCTCTGTGATGCTTGAAAAGAGAATGATTTGCATTAGAGCGAAAGAGGTTTTGTTCTTCCCTCTACTGGTATTTATACTAACAGTTGCATCAACATCATGTTCAGCAGTTTGAACTCATAGGAACTTCCTCATGCATACAACAAAGATTTAAACCCATTGACTGTACAGTAACAGCTTTTAACTACCTTGAATACACAGCAATTAGACTGTGGCAAAATACATACAGATACCAGAGGTTTAACTGTAGTTTAATACAGCATCAAACAGCATGATTACTTCTACACAGAAGCAGGGTAGTACATGCAGATTTTTGGTGCAGATTGTAACAGCAGGAGTGTCAGCAGCATTAAAAACTTCACTCTGGAACCATACTGGTATGACCCCTTTTAACTGCAGGAGTTACGTTCTTGTATACAAATGCTTACACGAACAGTTCAGAATAGCGATGTGCAACAACCACAGATCAGCGAACAAACGGCGGTGGAATCCAACTGTGATTTTACTGCAGAAGATGCTGATGAAATTTAAAATCCAGGATGTGCACTAACCAACCCCCTGATATGGTTTGAACCCCACACAGAGCTGGTGAAGCAAAGTGAATTACTGTTTGTCTCAAAACGCCTCCTGGGCCTTGCTGCACTGGAATGGCAAAAGTCTAAGGGTAACCTCTAGGACAGGAAGGGTGGCCACACACCAAACATCTGCCCAGCCGTGTATAGCCCAGGAGGCAAAGGTTTCTTAGTGTCATCAAGGAAGCAGTGGGGATGAGATAAAGCCTTTTTTGCCAGATCTAAAATAGTTTAAAGGGAAGGTCTAGATTTGAGGTCTAACACTCAAGAGCTATTAATTTTGTAAAGGTAAATTCAGAAGTTCAGGATGAGAAATTATTGTTAAATTCTAAGTCAGCTAAGCTCACATTTTAGTGAAAATGGCAGGAAATGAAACTGAATGGGTTTGTGCCTTGTGAGACATACAGACCAGGAGTCACTTTAGGCAAAAAAAATTTGGTTGTGAATTAATTACTGAATGCTGAAACTGTATCACTGTTGAGTGTAAACACAATTTGATTTCTTTCATTTCTTGTGCTGTAAAAAGTTGCCTGAGCCATCCCAAATGATAAAAAAGTTTATCTAGTTACCTATGTCAATTGGCATGCAAGTTTCTGAAAGCCTGAGACATGAAAATCATTACATGATTCTTCACCAATCAGTGTGGGCAATCCTCCCTTTTCTCTGCCAGTTCCAAGAAGACAGAAGAAAGGCAAGCACCAAGATTTGGGGAAAAGAGAACAAAGTCTTTACTCTCGAGAATTTTAGAAAATATTCTAAGAACAAGTTTAATTCATTACAAGACAGTCATGTATAAAAGCACTCGTATGAATTTGGATTCAGAGCAATTGCTAGGCAGAGGAGTTAACTGCAGTGCTGGTAAAAAGCACCGACAGATAAACGGATGATAGAATTTTCAAACTGTAACATTAGATACTTACACATCCCAGTTGCATTAGCAAATCCTCTGACTTCAGTGAGATTACTCAGAAGAGCAGTTTGAAAACCAAACACACTATAAAAAACTTTTCTTTAGAAGAAAGGTGAACAGCTACTTGTAGAATTTCCGTATCATGTATTTTTCAAATGCTCCCCCCTCTGATGTCTAATGAAATAATTTATATAAAGTTAAGAGCACATAAAGATGTCCTTAACAAGAAAAGCAACCTCGACTGCAAAAGTAGTTATCCATTCTGCTGACCATTTTACCTGGTAAGTGTTCCCAGCTTTGACATTAGGGAAATACTACATCTCAACGCATTACTTCTAATTCTAAAGAGGAAGAGTTTGACATGAACTTCTAAAATTCCATTTTAATTGAAATTTTAATATTCTAACTTATTTAACAATTTCAATGCGTGTACTGAGTGCCACAGAAGAATGACTATTCCATACTATAAAGCTGGAATGAAAACCCAAACCTGAAGTTCGAACTATTACAGTGCATATCTTGGGGTAACTACCCACCCAGTGTGTTGCTGCATTACACATGTACTCGGCTGATTTAAGTTCTGTTACTGTCACATCAGCAAAATATAGTAAGTGATGCAGTTCACTCTTAAACACAGGAGCAAACAGCAACAAATGAATTAAATTTTTGCTGGAAGAGTTAGTCACAAGTTATACAACTTCTTTACAATGACTGAAGAGAAACTCAAATGGACTTGACAGACAAACACAAGGCAAACAAAACAGAATGGACAAGTGTATGAACCCAAACTTCTGAAAAATAAGTTAACTTACCTTAAAATCTAAAAAGTCCATTGAAGAAAGAGCAATGCCCATATACTCAGTGTGTTCATTACGGAAGAATCCCTTCATTAACACAACAAGCACTACTTCGTTTCATGGGCTCATGAAGAAAGGATGTATTTTGTGCTTTACATTTTATCATCAATGCTATTTCCAGAGTCACACTGTTACTATGAAGTGGCTTCATTAACAAATGAGGAAGTGATATATCCTCTCTCCATCAGAAACGTGGGGAAAAACGATGTTTGCCATATGGTAAAAAGCAAAAAAAGTTGGTGAGGAGTTAAGTGCTTAAGCTTCCTGGATATCATGGCAAAAAGGCAAAGCTTAAATTGGCTTTAAGTACATTGTATTTATAGTTCTGAACATGTGTTCATGCATTTTACAGCTCTCCAACAATGACATATTTAAAATTTACTTTAATTGTAGAATTTCTCCCAGAAGCCAGAAAGCTGAATCATTTAAAAGTTTTTGGTGCTGATTCTTGACCAAATGATTGGAGTTTTTAGCAGCATAATGCACTTAAAATTGCTGGGTCATATCCTGAAGCGCACTGGGCCAGCAGCTTAACAGATGGCATTGTGGAAGGTCTGCATGGATTAAACAGTGCTTCAAGATTATTTCCTCAGTTCTCTTTCTGGAACATTTACCTTCACTGATGTCTGACACCTGGTTCCAGGAGTTAAGAGTTATTACCAGAGGAGTCTGGCTTTGATGCCTGGGTCAACTGCAATGCCAAAGTGGAAAAAGCCATCTTGCAAAAATATGCAAGGGGACCTCATACTGGCTACTGCGTAAGAAGTCACACCTCTAACAGTCTCTTTTCTCTCAGGAATCCCTTACCTTTCCTTTCTCCCTTCCAAACCCAGACTCTTCTCATGTCCAGCTGAGAACACATCATGGCTTCACTCTCTTAAATAAAATCACATGCTTCCCCAAGATCACCAAATATTGCAAAAAATAAATTGCATTAAATCACATAGGAAATGGCAACAAAAAAGGCGACCTGGTTGAGCACACAACAACTTTTTTTTTTTGTGAGCCTTACAGCACCTGGCAATCTTAAAAAAAAAAAAAAAGGAAAGAAAACTTTACACTTCACTTTTCACAATGACATCGATTAACCTATATATAAATCCTAAAGACTACAACTTGTCAAGTCATCTCAGTTTCACTGGTACCTATTGCGGACAACAATACTGATAGCTGCCATTTAAGGCACAGTTGTTTCGATTCTGGGTTGAAGAGTTAACCATTCTTGATATCCAGCATGCATTATGTTCTCAGTTCTCTGCAGCAGCCTTTTTAGATATACTACTAAACTAACAGGGTCGACTGAGGGAAGACAGAAGTGACATACTTTAGATTCTGGTCCTAAAAGCACAAGAGACTTAGCACATTTCAACGTATTAACCCCCCCTTCCAGTTTGAAGTTGTTCCTGAAGGCGGTATTAACCTAACACATCTTATGCTGAAACAGATAAAGAGTACAGACGACTTTTCTACGTCAGCAGAAGACAAGTTACTAAGAACACTTCAATGGGATTCCCTGTGCTTTTCTACCTAACCATGCCTCAGGACTACAGAAACATGTTTTGAGTATGTAAGAAGCTTAAAAGAACACATGTATTTTGAAAACTAAACTAATGGTTTTATTTAACCAAGTTTTTACACTCTACCTTGGCCTAAAAGCCAAGATCAACAAACAAATAATGGTACGTTCAACAAAAATTTATCTAACTACTGCAGGCTTAACATGGCAAGTTAAGAACATGCCTGCAGCTGGAACTATTTCTTTTTTATTCTAGATTATGATATTCACTACTGGATTTAAGCATGGATCTTCCATGTAAAGACAAGCTCTAAAAAAACCCAACTCATTGCTTTCCTCTTCAGTATAAAAATACAGCATGTACACACACAAAACAATTCTCCCGACAACGATGTCTGCTGTAAGTAAAAATAAAAAAATAATTGAAAAATATAAAACAGATTAAAAAAAGATGCTATGCATGTACTAACGCCAACTGTATAACAAAAACTGTCATTCATTCTGTACTATTCTAGGAGGTGGATCCAGAAAGAACATTTGCATTTATTTAAGCTTGATGTTTTATGGGCTCTTTAGACCTAAATTGCCATTGAACAGACTTGTTACTATAATCCAGAAATTTCTAATAGTGATCCAAATACACAGATTTTAAACACAAAAGCAAATGACTTCAGAATTAAGTTGGTGACTCAAGAGTCGGTTGCACAAATTAAACTTTCCAAAACCAATACATTTGTTTCCTGAGTTGCCTAAAAGTCATGTTTCAACTTCACATTACACTGCAATTAACAAAAATCAATATGCATAAAACCAGACATTAACTACAGCATACAAGCACATTTACAAAAGTCACCTAATTTCACTGTTGTGAACTACCGTGTTAATGTGTACACCTTAACAAAGCTCCTAAAATATTCTTTATACATTGCAAAACAAGGATTTACAAAACTTTATTTTATTTCCAAGTTATTTCATTCTAAAAATGCTGAAACATAAAAAATACTTCCTAAGAGACTTTACAATAAAAGGCTAACAATCTGGCATGGGAGAGGTAAGTATATGGAAACTTGTTTTAACAGTCACAAATCAGTCGCTGGTGATTAAAGAACACTTTGTTCTTCAGAGCTGGTAGGCACTTCCACATAGCCAGAAACATAAGTTTTCCTACCACTCCTTTTGCCTCCCATACATAAAAATAACCAATGCAATAAAAAAAAGGTAGGATAAAAAGGGTGGACATGTGATGAAATAAAAGTATTATCTAAGGTCTTGATTATTGTTCATCTTGTGTAAGTGTAAAGACTCTGTCCCAAAGTTTTCCTGACAAGATGGAATTATTTAGCCTTTAAAAGTGTTAGCTGAAATACCTCCCTTTTTTACCAGTATATGTTGTTTGCTCATTGCTGTATTGCTGGTTTATGTCTGTAACAGAAACTGGCTCTAGGCCAGCCCATGGGTCCTCAAGCATTGAAGGTCTGTAATAGTTTTCCACATCATTAGACACTCTTTTCTCTCTGCCATGCGCTGTACCAAATGGAGTAGATGTCCTGGGTGATCCCTTTGGAAAAAAACCATCAGGTAAAGAAACATTTAATAGTCTAATTCAAACTACAAAAAAAAAAAAAAAAAATTCCTTCTACTGCAGTAGAGCTCTGAAGCTGATTATTAATTGTAATGACTACACCTCACTTGCATCTTCCTCAGGAAATATTAACTTTAATGTACTTTACTTATGAGTGATGATTTACCAGGATAAGAAAAAAGCACCACCACAGTCTTCTCCAAAATACTTGTTTACATCACTCTGGTACATAGCTGCAGAAAAGCAGCTCATGCTATTTTTCATAATCTGTCAACAACATGTCTAACAAAAGCTGAACAACAAAACAGGGAGTTAGAGGCTGAGGAAGAGCTGACAATATTAACAAGAGCAGAAGTCAAATATTAAGTACTTACAGATTGAACACAGTATTGTATAACTGAAATAGCTACAAAGAATTCATTGGAAAAAAATCATCTTTCAACCAAACTAGTGTTCTGTGAAATTTGAGAACAGATGACTTTACTTTATATACAATCTCAGTGGTAATCAGTAATTTAGTGGGTACTGACTTTTGCAGGGAGCTTTTAATAGCTTGCTTTTTTTTAAGATCAAGGATCACAACAATTGCTTCTGTAAAGCTGCCACAAGTCCGCAGCTTAAAGAGGGCTGTGACATAAAGGAACTCCTACAATAATTTTCTTCTGTTAGCATCATCCAATGTTCTCCTCAGATTCATTCCTCTAAAAAGTCAGGTTCTGTCTAAAGCTGTATTTATTTAAATTAATTTGTTTTAACCAAAGTTAAACAACCCATACTACAGACAGACAATGTCCAAGCATGCCCATTGCACTCTGTATGGTTAGAACAACAGGATGCCTTGAGGCTGCTTACCAGATTTCGTAAAGTAGGGTAAAAGCACTTGATTAATGGCTGCTTTCACCCACAACCTCACCACCCCTGAATTTTCACACGAGCGGTGATGGTATTTGAATTTGACTAGTAAGCCCTAACAACATCTATGTCAATAGATCACATGAAATAATTTCTGAGCAAAACTGAGAAATGATGCCATAAAGCGAAAGACCCAATGTTTAGCCAGAAGAGTAGACTTCACTCAAACAGCTTGAACCTATTTCTGCTAATGTGCTGTAGCAGGAACATGTTGATGTATCTCCAGCAAGAACTTTTCAGGAACTCCTAAAGTATGATGAAAATGGATACATGATCAAATGTGGGAACATCCATGTCTTATTTATAGGGCACTTGTTTCTAACGATTCGAAAAGGTGGTGAATCACTCTACTATATCAAACCCCACGAGGGTCAGAGAGTCACCTCAAAATACATCTAAAAAACTTTCTAAGGGACATGGAGTTTCCTAGAGTAAGTTGACATGCTCCAGCAAAGGCGGTATTTATGTTAAGCACTCACATTTAGTAGTGAAACAGCAGTACACAGTGCATTCTGTCCTAAATAATAACAAAACCCCACGATCTCTAAACCACCACATTTAATGAAGACCTTTTAATTTTGACATAGTAAAATAGATTGAATGTGGACGTTATTTATTGCTGTGTTTAATCTGGAGAAGGCAAAAGAAACCTGAGCTGATATAATGACATGCAGTATGCAGTGAAGCAGCAAAATAATTCAATGGTAAAGCTCATTTGTATGGATTTATTTAAGAACCTTAAATTTCACTACAATATGATGCAGGTAATCAGTAACATTGACACTACACTGATATTTTAGCATTCTTGAAATCTAGAAAATTTTTTTTTATGTAATACAACATTGACAGCCTTCAGTACATGTTAACTTTAAGCATGTAGATTATTTAAGTTTAGAATACTAGTCATAATATGCTTTTTCCCCTCTGAATTTTTTTTTAGGGAAGAAAATCAAAATGTGATTATTTGCATTATAGGCCCGTGGAAAAGGAAAACAGCCCTACCTGTATAAGTGAAACCATTCAGTGCAAGAGGCACTATTTGGTACCAATGATAGCTTAAAAAAATTTTCTACTAGTTGTCACTAATGTCAACAGCCTTTTCTCAACGGACTTTCCTCAAAAAAACAGTCAATCTATTCTCAGTACTTTTTCTCCAGATAACAAATATCTCTTTAGAGTAGAAAACAACATCTTTTGGTGCTATTCATTAACATGTTACTGAGTGTATAATACTGCCTTGAAACTAGGGACAGTCATTTCCTTTATCAGCTTGCTTCACCTGATGTAATTAGACCTGCTGGCATATGCACAGAACACAAAAATCACAACTGTACCACTTCAAAAGGGTGGTGTTTCTTTTACTTTCTGTAATAATTTTTGATCCACACCACTACATATCTGCTGCTAGTAGCTAGTTCACTAATTCCTGCGGAGTGTAGGAAACAAAACATTACCACGAAGTGAATTCTCAGCAGTGATGAGAAACACAACAAAGATGAACCACAGAATAGTTTGGGTTGGAAAGGACCTTAAAGATCATCTAGTTCCAACCTTCCTCCCGAGGGCACAGACACCTTCCACTAGTCTGGGCTGCTCAAAGCCCCATCCAGCCTGGCCTTGAACAATGCCTGGGATGGTGCATCCACAACTTCTCTGGGCAACCTGTTCCAGTGTCTCACCATCCTCAAAGGAAAGAGCTTCTCCCTAATATCCAATGTAAACTTACTCTGTTACAGTTTAAAGGCATTCTCCCTTGTCCTGTCATTACACACCCTCGTTTCCATAAACATGTTTTCACAAAATATAAAGCAGAAGCACCTCTGTGGAAAAAACAGAAAGTGCTGTCAACTATTGGCCACATAAAGGCTGAGTTAGCCATTTCAGAAAAAAACAAGCTCAGTATGTTTTTCTTCAAGTTTTCTGTTTGTTTCAAAGAACCAAAGTCTTTGAGCACAAAATGAGTATAGAATGCTAACAGCATGACATTAATAGAACACTAAAGTAAACATAAACTGTCTTTTGGATTTTCCAATTCAATTTTAAAGGGCCATTTAAGACTTTTGTCTCAGAAGTGACTGTAGCATCATAAATGTCAAAGGTGCTGTAGTTCACTTAACAGGATCTTCAGAGGAGACGAGACAATGCACATGCATCATGAGAAATCTGATGCTTAGAAAACGCATAAAGGCTTTCTACCTGAATCTATTTATGGCCTCATGGACAGAGATCCTTGTCCACACTAAAGCAAATGAGGACTCATGGTTTATAAGACTCCCTCTGTGATTGCCTCTACTGCCCTCCCAGGCAGAACAGCTCATATGTATACATGTAAAAGCATAGACTCACGCATTTCTTCAGTTCTGGGCAAAGCTACAGACATTCAATATCCTTTGCGTCTCTGAAGGAATTGCCATCAGGCCAGTGCTCCTAAACTACTCACAAGGTCTAAAGAAGGAAGGGGGAGAAGGGAACATGTCGTGACAGTTTGAGACTGGATTCAAACTTGTACCTTCCTTATGTCATGTTTCTTACCTCAGGATGTAGCCTGACCTTATGGCAGGTTTCTTACATCAAGAATGGAGCCTATGAGCCTTTGGGAGGGTTCCTATCCTCAGATCCTGACACAAAACAGTTCTGACTAAAACAGAAGGATTCCTGCATATTCTTCTGCTCAATGAATTCTAAGGCAGGCTTTGAAAAAAAAACTTAACTGAACAGCCAAAGAGTGATCTTTTGAAGGGAAATTAGACATTGATGACATAAATTATCCCTCCAGATTCTGCAGCAGAAATGCCACATGCCTGGCTTTTTCAAAAGGCACTGAGGTTAAGCAATCTGTTGGCTTGCACACTGGGAGAGTCTCTGCTGCCGTGCTGAAGAAAATGTATAAATTCTATAATGATTCCCTTCCACCAACTATGAGATTCCTGAGTTAACTGCATCATAAGAAAAGAACAAAATACTAGTTTTCAATGGCCACATGACAATGCAGTGCAGGCACATTAAGATTCCACTAATGTCTATTAAGATGTGATTTCATTATCACACTTTAATTCTTCAAGTATCAGTAACAGCACAAAAAATTTTATCATTGTACTGCAAGTGTCATTTGTTACACTTCGAAGGTTTCTCTAATATTGCATAAAGCCAGTTACACACATAAAGTTGTTATCCCGAAAACTGATATCCCTGTGTGCATTGCCAGTCACATGCTACAAGTAACACAGCTGAAAAAAAGCTTAACTCACAGAACCTGTTGTTGATGGCTTTCAGGAAAACTGTACAAACTAGAAGCTTTAGTGCAATGCAAAGACTTAAAAATGAGAATCTATTATCGCAACAGATGCTCTCGTTTCTGCTTAAAGCAGCCTCTGCTTAATTCTCTTTAACAGAGCACTTCTTTTCTCTGTCCGTGTCTCTGAAAACTCCGAGTGTGGACAGGGTGCGGACAGGGCAGCTCCCATGATGGAGGACAACAGGGGCAAAGTAAAAACACGCCTCGCTTCACCACTGCATTAAAGAAAACTGACCAAAGAGAGGCATGTACAGGAAAGAAGTGTTTGCCGCCGTTTTTGGCGATTCTTAATCCTCTACCTTCACACGCCAGAATACGAAAAAGAAAGCTGCAAAAAGAAAAAGCAAAAAAAAAGCTGCAAAAGAAAGCACTTCTGTCTTCGCAACCTGCCAGGCCTGGAGCCCTCTTCCCTATCCTCATCTCACAGCTGCCTGTGCTCTGTCCGTCCTCTCTACCGCGGGGNCTCCCCCGTAAATCCTGTTGGCGGGTGGATGCTGCGCTGGCACAAGCCCTGCGGGGCTACGGGCCCTGATAAGAAGCAGCAGCAGCACCTCCCTCCCTCCTTCCTTCCCTCCCCGTGTCCCTCTCCGCCTTCCCCCATACCTGGAAATGCCTCTGGAAGCCGCCGGGCGAGCGCTTGTGCTGCGGCGGCGGGTGCAGAGGCGCTCCGGCCGGGGACGCGCTGCTGTACGGATGCGGGTACCGGGGACTGACGCTCTGCGGCCTGCGCGGGGTCTGCGCCCCCGTCGAGGGGCTCCCGAAGCGCCCATAGAACCCGAGGCCTCGGGGCGAGAGGCCGCTGCCGTACGGCCCGGGCCGGTGGCCGTAGGGCGGCGTGTGATGGGGGCTCCCGTAGCCCCGCGGAGAGGGCGGCAGGGGCCCTCCGCCGGAGGGAGGGCTCCGGACGCCGCCGCCCGCGTAGGGAGGTGTCGGTCCGCGGAATCCCGGCCGGTACATGGCCGGGACAGGCCGGGAATGGCGGCGGAGAGAGCGGAACCTGTGCAATGGCGGCGCCGCCGCGTCCGTTCTTTTCTCTTCCCCCACCTCTTCCCCGCCAGGCGGCCGGCAGGTTCCGGCCTCTAAACGTTCCGTGGCGGGGAGGGTGAGGCGCCGTCCATCCCGCCTGGAAGCGGGAGGGCGGGAGAGGGGGTCCGTCAGCTTCACACAGCGACCTGTGCGCCGACCCCCAGGGATTCTGCGCGTTTTCAAGCTGAAGGGCAGTAATCTGGAGTGAAAGTCTCCGAAGAAGCGTGGTAACTCAGAAGATGAGGCTCACGGCGTTCGTGGGCTCGGCGTGGCTGTCAGCGAATGCCCGCGGTTCTACAGCTGCTAAAAAACAACGAAGTGAACTCCTGTAAAGCAAAGCGACTGTTTACCTCACATTTCATGTCACTTCAGATATGCTTATTGTGCGCCTTTGTTCTGGAGTCTTTTAATGTCTGAGCCTGCAAATGCTACGTGTTACGGCAGTCCCGACTGAAAACACACAGTGACATTTTAAGAGCACTTTAATGGAAAGGGTTTCCTTCAAAATTAGTTTGAGCTGTCAGCAGTTAAGTGAGTGGTAGCTCAGGCAAAGACTTACTCATACAAACTCGTGGCAAAATGCTCTTTTGTAGGAGAACGTCATACTTAGCACAAAGTAAATTTAACAGTGTTATTTATTACCATTCCTGCTCTGTTCTCAGGTATATATTAATGCAAATCCTCAACAACTCTGTAAAAAATAGTAAAGTGTTTTTAAAAATTATTTATTTCTGTCAGTACAACAAAGCACTACTCGGTTTTAGGACATTGCAACATAGGAAATTTTAAAAGGGCTTTCAAAACAGCAGTGAACAAAAGTTAACTATTAAAATAAGCAGAATGTTTCTATGCTTTATATACCAGTCTTGCTTTTCTTTGGCTTTAAGCAGGTTTTGGTTTGGTTTTTTTCAATGGCAACAACTAACTTCATATTCTCAGGGAACTCAGTTCCTCACTATGTTATACAATCTCTCTGTTTGAAAAATGAGGCAATACCCTTTAAATTCTAAAATGGAAAGAAGCTAAACCTGCTCATGTAAATTTTTTTATAATCCTTTAGTCTGGAAGACTATCTGTTTTTACTGTGTACACAAGGAATGCCATGTCCACACAAGACGGTTTATCAATGTAAGTTACCAAATTATCTGATCTATCTCATCCCAAAAAGTCACAGTTCAATTTAAACCCTCTTCACACCAAATGAATTAGAAATACATATTGTTGTGCACATGTTGAGTTATACTGGGGTAATTTTGCTGATTAATTTCTTCTTGTTGACAAATCTTTAAGCATCCATGTAATACTTTTGATTACACATGGCATGTCCAGTGTAGGTTTTCTCTGTGTTCTTCCTCAGCATTCAGGCAGACTGACATGTGACATTTCTTAAGCTTGTGCTATTCGTAATGCTCGTTTTGAAGCAGTCAGAAGTTTCGGCTGCTTTTGAGATACAGCAGTTGTCTTATCCTCACATATTTCTCATCAATAAATGCCGAACGTCTATGCAGGCTTTTTTATCGTATCACAGAGGAGAGAAGACATCGTGGTGTTCCTGTACCAAGCCTTCTGCTCTGTCCTAACACAGACTAAAAATAGTCTGAGGCTACTTCGTTCAGGGAAGAGTTGCTCAAAGGTCAGTTCAAGCTAACCCTTCCATAGCTATACCCAACTGAGGATACAGCTTACAGTGTAGGTAATATTGCACCTTCAGTGACGGAGAACTGAGGTGAAGGATCTACCTCGTGCCGGTGAGCGATCTACCTCGTGCAGGTGAGCGGATGTACTGGCACCCAGTGCGGCTGCCTACCTTGGAAAGAGCCGAAAACCCTTCGGGGTGGGGGTGGTATTCTACTTTTTTTCCACCCTGGCAATGTTGTATGTCACGGTCTGTACGCCGAACTGGAAGTAAAAATTTCCAGACATCAAACAGCGGAATTCCTGCCGCAGACATCTGCAAGACGCCTCCCTGCTTCATGAAGTCCAGCCAGGAGTGCTTCAAACGACAGGAAAGGCGCACTGTCCCGCCGCTACCGCGGAGGGGGAACGCGGCAACCAGCCGGGACAGGGACCGGGACCGGGACCGCGACCGCGACCGCGACCGCGACCGCGACCGCCCGAGCGTGCGCGCCCCCCCGCCCGAGAGATCCAAGGTTGTCCCGGGAGCGGGAGGGGAAGGGGGCGGTCGCGGCGGCGCCTGCGCCGAGCGCTCGGTGCTGTCTCAAGTGGCGGGGATGCTGCGTGCCGGAGTGGGAAGAAGGAGCTGGTGTTTCGGAGGGCTTTGGAGGAGCCCGTGCCCCGCAGCTGCCGGCGGCAGCGCCAGAGACCTGAGCGCTGCCTCGGCCTCCCCCTCCCCGGGCAGCGGCAGCGGGGCGCGGAGCGGAGGCGCTCCCCCGGCAGGTACCGAGCCGTGCCGCGCCCTCCTCCTCCTCCTCCCCCCCTCTGGTCTCGTCGGGCTCTGTCCGGGTGCTCCCGCCGGGCTCGGAGCTGGTGCGGCTGGGGCGAGGGTCCGAGCCGCTTCGCTGGGGGGCGGGCGTGGATCACCTGCGGGAGGTTCTGCGAGGGGGTGGCGAAGGGGTCCCTTCGCGGCCGCCCTGTGCGGAGCGCAGCCCCTGGGCAGCCTCGGGGGCCTCGGACTTTGCACGGCAGCCGTGCGCGCTGCCCGCAGGACCGCGTCGCTTGTGACACGGAGCGTATCGGCTCTCCAGGCAGCCTTGGCTAACGGCATGCCCTGCTCCAGGCCTGATTTTTTGTAAGGTTACCAAAGTGTAACTGCGTACAGTTTTAAATTTTTTAAAAAATAAAATTAAATAAGCCCAAGCGGCAACAAAGTGATCGTTCTCTGGCTTCAACTTTCTCTGCTATTAAATAACATAGGAAAATAGTAACAATAGTGTTGGTGGCACTAGAATCGGAGGAAGTTTGCAGTTTTGCCTCCCACTATGAACATACCAAGTGTGTCCCGGGCTGGCGTGTACCCAAAGATTGTGAATTAGTCCACGGTAGTGATGGACTTGATTATAACTTACTGCATGGATAAAGTAAAAAAATTGTGCAGTCAAAGTAGAGACAGTAGACTTGAGCAGTCATGTCTTCTGGAATTGAAAGTAATCGGAATGGGATCATTTAATTTGCATTGTTGCAAAAAAAGGCTCTCTTCTGGGTGCCCTCTTCTGTCACTTATAAGTATAAAGGAAATATTATTGGAGTATGACACAAGAATTAATTTCTGTTTTATGGAACGATCTCTCTGTTAGTTGCTTATTTATATAGTTAGGCTAGGTCAACCTTGGGACAAGCTGTTGGGCTTAACTAAAGAATGTAGATCGTATTGAGAGTCAGTGGGTCTATTTATTCTTAATCGAGTTATTTATGAAAGATACATATGACAATCTAATTCACAATAAATTCAAGCATCATGGGAATCGAGAGTTTATACAGAGGATATAGTTAGAGCTGGGAGAGTGATTTTTCATTCAGTCAGCAAGTTACTGGGATAAATAAAAGCAAAATTACAGGAGAAAATCTGAGTTTGCATTTTAGAAAATTTAGACTATTGAGTCAGAATTCTAACAAAGTCTAACTTTGGGTATGTGCTTGCATGGGAAGCTAGTGATGAAACTAAAAAACCCAGGAAATATTTCTAGTTAATGCTGATCAGTTCTGATCTCTTGTGTTTGTTTATGATGTAGTTTTGTTTCTTTTTGTTCCTGCAATAGATAGCACTCCTTTATTCAGGATTCATGTACCAGAACTGCTGTTTCTCTGATGTCAAAAGGTTTTCTCCTGCATTTTTTTCAGCAAATTAGTGTCACACTGGAATACAAATGTAGCTCCTATATATTTTTTTGTGAACATCTGTGTTCTTCTATTCTGAAGAGACTAACAGATCTATTAATTTCCTCAATTTTCAAAAGCAAACTTTTGATCTCTCTTCTTTCTTGAATTTCTTCGTAGTTGTGGTCATCTGTTAGTGACTAGCATTAAAAAAACAATCAAACAAACAAACAAACAGAAAAACCCCAGCCAACTCCACAATGGTCTGTTTGTCTTCAGAGCAGCAGTTGTGTTCTCCTATTCTGTTCCAGCTATGGAAGAGTCCTAATCCCTGAATGGAGTGTTAGATGATGCCATAATGTGAGTGATAAGATAATTAGGAGGAGTTTATCGGTTTTAGTTTTGCATAAATACATATTTACAGCCTAATCTTAACATTTTATGGGCTTTTTTGAGAAATACCTTTAGGGATTCCTACAACTTGGCTGCAGGTGGAGAACCTGTTGTCTCTGAAAAGTTGCTGTTGTTCTGGTAGTGTATCTGTGAGTAGCCCTAAATATTGTCTCAGGATTAGAATAGGTGAGCTATTAAAGTGCAGCTCTAAGAGGTCTGGAAATGATAGAGGAAGGTGGACCTTTTTTAACTGAAATTATACATTTTTAATTTTTGGGGAGCTTCAGTAAAGCTTCTTACATATTTTTGGTAAAAAGAGTAATGTTTTTGTGGAGCAGATGATGCACCCAGCTTGATAAGACTGAAGTTATACTGGAGGGTCTGTGGTGTTTTCGTGGCACAACTGTTTTCCAAAATCTGGAACTCATGGAGGTGTGGAGCACTGAAGAGAAGCAGCAGCCCGAGATTTTTCTAAAGGCTTTGAAAGTGCAAAACACATGGCCATTCTTAGATGTGCATGTTTTCAACATGCTGCTCAATCTGTATATTGTATTGAAGCCGAAAACCTGTTAAATGGAAATCTCCCTGGAGTAATTGGTAACAATGGAGGAAAATTTCTTAAAGATGAGCAATGGGATGCAAGTGTCCTCGTGGAGAGCAGTACAGTTAATGAAAATATTTTAGTAGTAGCCTTGAACTTCCAGTTCTTCTTCAGTTCTCTGTAGCTTTTTTAATCTCTCTCTTGGTATATATCTCCTTCTTCCTGTATGTAGGAAGGAGAGTTATGAGGGTCACTGAAGGATGGTTCAGGTCTAACGGAGGGAACATTGAGCAGGTGATACAGACATGCACTGCTGCATGATATGGGAGATGCGCCATGCTGGCCTTCAGGCTTTGAATGAATGTGGTTTGTTTGATCCCGCCCCCCCCCCCNACCAGGACAAGCGCCAAAAAGAGATGCTTTCCACAAGTCGGTATGTGTCATTTCAGTGGTGTTACTGGGCAGGTGTTTTTGTTCTGTGTATGATATGAGACCACCTTCCGAATAGTAACCAAATGACCATCCACACAGAGTAATGAAGTGTTTGTGTCTCCAGCCTACAATTAAAGACTGAGTGAGAGGAAAGTAACCCAGTGCCACCAAAGAAATAGTTGACCAACCTGTGGTCTAGACTGTGAGATTACTTGCTCTGTCTGTGATGTATATTGCCATTAGACCTGGTCGGGTTGGAAAGGGTGAGGGAAAGGAAGAAAGCATTATTTCCTAATAATTATCTTGCATGTTCAGCTGCCATTGAAAGAGTATTTCCTTGGCTCATATATTCTGCCTCAAGTTTTGTAATGGGGATATTCTTTGTGTGTGTGTGTGTGTGTGTGTGTGTGTGATGCAAGTGTCTACACAGGTCAAAACACTTAGCAAGTTCTACTATACTTCCCATTGGTCTGCTACCCTTACTTTTGGGTTGTGTTGTGCTGATGTTTCTTGCTAAAATGCTTTTGTTGTATCTTTCTTCAGATTAGTCTTTAAAAGCTGTTTGACTATTTGTGGAAGGCACATCTAAAGTATTGCCATAAAGTAGCTTTATTGTAGAATTGCTGGGGAATTAGAATAGGTTATGAAATGTCATCCCTAAGGTTTTCCAACTTTGAAAGACTTTGCTAATGTAGTATACTCCAAATAACCAGCTTGTTCAGAAAGCTTTATTATTGTTTATTAGGGGAGGGAGATGGGGGAGGATGATGAGAGAGTGTCATAAAAACAATGTGGGTTTTTTTGTTTTTTTTTCCCAAGATCTAAGTCATTGGTTTTTATTTCCTGTCAGGTGCTGGTAATGTAAAGCCATTGGATGGTGTGAAAATTCTCGATTTAACAAGGTTTGTGTTTTGTCTGTCATTTGTAACAGTGTGTCTAAATGCAAATATTCTGATTTGAAAAACTAAGAAAACAATTTTTTTTTAATATTAAAGGGTTCTTGCAGGGCCATTTGCCACAATGAATTTGGGAGATCTAGGGGCTGAAGTTATCAAAGTGGAAAGACCAGGTAAAATTTTTATTTGTTTATTTTAGATGTAATAACTGGATATTATAAGCAAGGACTTTGGGTAATTATTAGCTTCTAATTTAATTTTGTGTATTTTTAGCTTAACACAATGGTCTTCTCTTCTTTTTTCCGTTCAGCACACTCACTTCTTATCCAAAGAGTTGCTAAGGATTGGGTAATGGTAAAGAAATGCTTCATTCTTATGGTATAGCTACACTTTTTAGTTTGTAAGACCATATAAGAAGAATAACAAATTGCATGGCATTTGGGTCTTTTTTAGAAATAGTCCCCTCACTTGACTCTCAGTTTTATGTATCATTATGCATTTGAGGTATGTAATTATGCCATAGCAGCTGCGCATTATGTAATGTATTTTTTCCTTTAAGGTTCCGTATTTTAAGTATCCCTGTTTTGGTATTACTAGTTTTGAAACTAGTTGGTGAAAATAGTTGAGATACTAAACAATATGACACTCCCTATATTTTATAACATAATAGTCTATAATAATTTATAAGATAATTTATGAAACATACTACATTCTCTGTATTTTATTTATAGTGGAAAGTATTGAATGTTTGAACATTTAATGAAACGCTGAATGTCTGACAAAGGTTTTGCTCTATCAATCCATAGGTCATCCTTATTTACTGACCATTGTTATGAAGGTTTTCACTTTTGTGACCAGGCAAAGGTACATCAGTTTTGTAATGCCAGCTCAGACTGACACTGGTTGTATTCCAAACATCTAGGTAGTAGGAATGGAGCAGTGTCAGCAACTAAGTATGAAGTAATGGGTTTGGAGATTTGCATTGTTTGTGACCGAAGGAGAAGGGCAGCTTCAGAATTCTAAATTTCAAACATTTTAGAATGTGAGTAATCCTCTCTTTCTGTGAGAGGATGTCTACTTGCACAGGAGTATTAATCCAAAAAGAACAGTAGCCTCACTAGTGTTCTACATGGGAAGTATTACTGAAATGTTTGCTTTGAATCACTTAAAGTACCCACACAGAGAAGAGATTGCCCCTGCCCCCTAAGCATTCTGCTTGAACCAAAATAGTCTTTTGAGATACTAAACAGTATAAATGTTGATAACCGATTTATATGTGTGCATAACTTCTGCCACTGTAGATCTTTAATGGCTGTAGACTTTTGTGTTACTATAGTGTATAGCATAATTATGGCAGTGGCTATGTAATATAGCACCTAAGGTTCTTCAGTTTCTGTATCTATGCCAGTATCAGTCTTCTGTGTTGCCTCACTAAGGAAAGTTTTCAGTTATGTGAAGTTAACAAGTAGGTGAAGTCAAGGTATTGAAATAGATACAGGAATGCGCATGCTTCCTAACACTCGGGACAGTGATTGTATCTGGATTTGAATTTAGCTTTAATTCTATTTAAAATAGATTGCTAGTTCTCATGATGTTTAAGAAAGGTTAAAAATTGGAAATTAGGTGTAAATGATACAGTGATACCAGTGTCTGCAGCCCATTTAAGGCAGGATTTCTGGAAGAGCTGGCGGTGGGGCACTGCACCAGCTATAGCAAGTGCTTCTTTTTGTTGGTGGTGTGCAGCATGCAACTTATTCAGTTGTTGTCTATCAGTGGTATCTTGATGCTGTGTCTGGAGTGTTTCAGGAATTGCTTACTGACCGTATGAACTGTGACTTGGTGCAGGCAAGAGCCTCTACTAAATTCTTCAGGACTGACTAAAAGAATTGCACTATATCTCTACTTTAAGTTAAAATAAACAAACTACCAAAAACTCCAACTCTCCTTTCCCCAGCCTCCCCAAGAAAACAACCAAAATACCAACCCACAAGTAAAAAACAACCAAAAAACCTGCAAATACAGTAGTGGTGTGTGTCTCTGTTAGTATTTTAAAAGCTAAATGGAATCCCAGTGCTAGCAAAAACTTTGTTCACTTTGCTTAATTGCATTTAGGTGTTTTTTTATATAAATATCCTAAAATATGTATGTTAAACCAGTATTTGTCCTGCCTGCTAGATGAAGCTTAGGTGACTTAAATGAGATATTGTAGGAAAGCTTTTTATTCTTTTTATTTGTTTGCTGTGTGATATTGGAAAACTATGAATATGTGATGGTATTTCTTTCAGGAGCTGGTGATGACACAAGGGCCTGGGGCCCACCTTTTGCTGGGACAGAAAGTGTGTATTTTCTCAGTGTCAATAGAAATAAAAAGGTAAATGGGGTGTGGAACTGAACATGTTTTCTGTATTTATAACTGAATATATAACACTTCTTAGTTTGATTCTTAACATATATAAGGGAGCAGTACTTACATTGACCTAAAGTTATGATGAATACATTTCAGGAGAAAACCTGTAAGTTTTTAGAACAAAAAAGGTTTCAAGTCTCTGGTATGGTGCTGTAGCCAGCTGAGGCAAAATGAAAAAGTGAGAGTGCTCCTGCTCGTCTTCAGTTGCTGGTGCTAATTAACTGAAAATGAAACCTGCTGAAAGTAAAGGTTATTTTATTGGAGTGATCATTTTTTTCAGGTGCATCCGCTCAGCTGACCTGTGTCGGCTGGAGCTAGAAGAGTGCTGCCGTTATACCACAGTGAGGTTGGCTAAATCTAGCTTGTGAAACTTTGGGATTAACGTGAAGTTTCATGACATACCTGAATCGTTTAATGGCTTGTTACCATTGAAACAAATGTTTCTCGTGTTCCCCTGTGTACTTGCAGTATTGGGTCCTGTGTAAATATATAGTGAACAGGCTGCACATCTGTCAGACTGGTTTTGGTGTTTGTCTGATCCCATTAATGAGATATAGTTCAGCTTGCTTTGCTGAGAGGATTTTTTTTTTTTTGCAGGAGGAGTTGGGCTATGTGTTAAAATTTATTTATCCAAACTAGCTATAGCGTGAAATTTGACTGTTGGTTATGTTTAGAAGAGGCTGATAATCCCTTTCACATAATTCTTCACATAAATTACTGTTGTATTTTTTTTAATCCCCAGAGTATAGCTATCAACATGAAGGATTCAAAAGGAGTAAAGCTAATCAAAGAGGTAGGTTTTGATAGCATTCGAGGTGTGTTATTTTGTATTGTTGTGATCCTAAGTAATAAGGATTAAACTCTGCATTCCAAGTATTAATTGGATAATTTAAAAAAATCTATGTATGCAGTAAATTTTGTAAATTACGGTATATGGCTTCTGTACTCTGTGCCTTTGGACTCAATGTTCATTGTAATTTCTAATGACTTTAGATTTAAATTTACATGAAAATGTCATCAAAATCTTCAAATGAAATACTGTGAGGAAAAGCCTATTCCTTTCCTGTTACTGCTGCTGTATTTGATCTTGCTGTACTACTGCATTAGGAAGATTTAAGATGGACTGATCCGATGAAGTCAGTGAGCAGTTTAGAGGAGATGCTGCGCTCCAGTAAATGCAGTTTTTTGAATCTTACAGTGTATTCACCACTTCAGTTGCTGTACATTTTTCTGAAAAACATTGTCCTGTAGGTGAAACTTAGTATTTGTTTCTTTTTCAGTATTTGACTTCAGGGTCTTTTAAGGTGATCCATTTCTCTATTTAAAAATAATAAAAGCATCAAATTTCACATTTTGTGAAACTTGTGTTTTGTCATCCCTTTATTTATTATTTGTTGAGAAATGCAAGATCTGCTACTTGCTTGTGCTGCGTTTTAAGCCCTGCAGTAGTAGCAGCTGACTTCTGTTACTGTTTGTTTCAGTATAAGTTCCAGTCCTTTTTTCACAGTGAGACTGTGTGTGTCATGCAGTAGGTGGAATTTGTCTGGTAGTATTTTTTTGCTGGGAATATTGGATGAAATGGAAATAGATTAAGTTTTCTGATGCTTTTGATTTGTTAACTGTGCAAAGGTGCTTCATATGGAAATCTTTGGAGATTATAAGCGAAGGGTTCCACAGTGCCTTTTCTTTTTTCAGAACAGAGCCATTTATTGTTGATTTGTTGTGGAGCTGTATGTTTATCTTCTAAAAAATTTGGAAGCAGGAATTTTTATTTGGAAAAATTTTGCATGGTATAACGCAGACATCTCTTTGGATAAACTAATCGTATTCTAATTAAGTGCTATAAATTTTTTTTCTCTCATGGAAGAAGACTAATTTGTTACTTGACCTTTAAAAAGAGTGAAAGAAAAACTACTCAAAGTGTCCACTAATTCCACATGTGTGGGCTGAAGGTGTTTGAAGGGTTAAAGGCAGCTGGGCCTATGAGTTAAGATGAGGTGGAGGAAAAAATGGCATCACCTGTTAAGTATTTACCACACTAGCTGTAAAAATAAGACTTCCTGTGACAAAGTAATCTCTTTTATTTTCCATCCTTTTTTAAAGTTGCTTTAATAACCACTGTAGCTTTCTGTTCCTTAAATCGATGCCATCCCTATCTGTAGTATAGCAACAGTGAGAACTGATGAGGCTCTGTTTGTCATGCTACTTGTGGAGTTGTTCATCATATTTTGAGTGATATATTTTGAAAGCGTTTGGTGCAGAGGTCTTGATGTTCCATTATTCATCTCAAATGGAACTTCTGTTTGGAATTTTGTCGAAAAGTATGTGTAAAGGGAAGTTATTTATGACAGGCTTTTGTGTTCAGTTTTCTCCTGCTGTCATCTGGACAGATGTGTATAGGATTGAGCATTGTTCAGCATTGTATTTGTTACTTTGACAAGTAGTGTCCATGTCTTTAAAGTAGCTGATGACAAGTGTAAATTGATGTTTGTGACACTGCTTACTCATACATAAATATGAGTTGTGTCACCAGAGTAAATGCTACAAAGAAATGTAATAAGGCTATATTTTTTTTACCTTCATTAAGAGAGTTATCTTGGTTAGAATAGATCTTATTTCCTCATATATGTTGCATAGGTGGAAGGGGGCAAATCTCAATTTAGAATCATATTAAGAACAGGAGTAGAGAGTCTTCAGGTATATGACAAAAGCACAGACTTATTAATTAGTCAGTAGTATCAAGTGAGCTGAAGAAATCTGTTAATCAGGAGTCCCGTCTGCTTTTCATCCTTTGGCATAGCACTACAAAATATTTTTTAAATGGTCTATTCTTTCACACATTGTGAATTGCTTTCCACAAAATTATTCTTGTGTCTTCTTTATTTCTTTATTCTCTATCACATGTAACTCTTTCTTCCCTTTTAATGTTTTTGGCTGACTGTTAACTACCTTCCAAATATTTGTCTGTCTTCCTGAAGGAAAATTATTTTTTTCTCTTCAGTGATTGTATATGTGCCAGTCCCATGCTCTGACATCTTTTTGTAGTATCTCTTTAGAACATTATTTATGTTATTGTCAGAAACTCTTTTCAAGAACCTTGAGCATACTTCTCTCCTGTGAATTATTTAGCCTTAATGAATGAACTTCTATTTTATTCATGAAGAACTTGGGGCTTTAGTTGGCTGGGATCTCATGGCTCTTCTTCTCTTCCACTATTTTTAGCTGATAGGTTAATGCATTGCTCTCTTACTTGATAAAGCAAACTACTCACACATATATATATATATGTACATATATATATTTGTTTATATGTATGTGTATGCAGATTGTCCTCTGTAGAGTTCTCATAAAAACCAAAACACACAAAACACAAAAAAATCCCCAAACAACAAACAAAAGAAACACTGACCGAAACTTCCGAAGGTATGCATGGTTTCCTTTATGAAGTTAGTAGCATCATTATTTGTTATTCAGTTTAGTGACTACTTTGGCATGAACTGTGCTGTTTTCTATTTCCTGAGGCATAGATGTTGAGCCTATCAGTGTCTTTTCTGGAACAGATAGTACTCCAACTTAGGCCTGTGTTGTATTGCTCTGTTAGTAGATGTTAAAATACAAGCCATGTTTAGAGAAATTTTAGGGCATGAAGTATGAAATTTTAGTTGACAATGGACTTAAAACCCCATTGAGACTGAAAATCTGTTGTGTTTTAAGAACATATGGTTTGTTTGGATCAGACTCTCTATCCAGTTTTCCACAATGGCAGAATTGTTGGCTCAGTGAGCGTCAGTGCTATATATAGACTGCTGCCTTTATGCATTAAAAACTATTTCCATTGAAAACTTTAGATGCAGAGCTGGTACAGCACTTGTAAGTTGTCTTGAAAACTCCTTTCTGTAAGAGTACATACTCTGCTGAACTGGGCCCAAGTCATTACATCTTCACTTAGCACTGTTGTCATTCCACATAGGTTGCCCAGTCCAGAAGTACAGTGCTTTTCATGTTACAGTACTGTGTGTAGTGCTTTCTTCCTCAGTGCCTTGTAGGAGATGATGGTTCTTCAATATAACATGGACAACAATTTTCGACTGTTTTAGCCCATCCAGTCACTGTAAGTTTCATAGATTATAAAATCAGAGTGAAAGCAATACACAAGTTGTAACCTATTTCATCTCTTGAATGAATTAAGCTAAAGCTGTAGCATTACCAGTTTGAAAAGTATTCGTGTATGAACAGTGATGGATTTAAACAGAAAATAAAACCTCCTTAACTTTATTTTTCATAAGGGCATTGTGATTTCTGTTATGATGACACTAGTTTGTAGAAGCTTGTCTAATACAGTCTATATTTAATTGGCTGCAAATAGCATTAAGCAATTAATGTATCAGTTGTGCTTAAAAATGGGTGCACAAACGTGTGTACCTGTCAGGGAATGTTTCTTAAATTCCTATGCGCTCACACAAACACACCACACAATTTACCAGGCAAAAAGCCTACAAGTCCCTCAAGGCACTCATCTTTCTTTTAACATGTAGCTTCAGGAATTAACTTGTGTTTGTCCTATTGAAATTTGCATATGTGTATCTGCTTATAACATTTATAAGAGAGGATGGAATTTAAAGCTGGTCGAAGTCATATGTTAGTCTTAACATCAGGAGATTTTTGGACAAGGCCATTCATTTGAAAACAATGAAAAAAGTCGTATTGCTGAGCTTGACAGCTCTATTGTATTTGATGTGACTTTAAGATCTTAATTTTATTTTAAACTTTTTAATTTTAAGTGTTATTGGGCTCCCTATTCTACTTCTGCAAGTAGGAAGTTGGATATATGGCCTTGTTATGGTAATTGTAATCAATGACTTGAAGATGAAAACCAATTAAAAAATTATTTCTAATGTAGAGAAAATGCGAATGATGGAGATATATCGCTTCACTTTTCTTGAGTAAAAGGGGGTAGAAAGAATATATGTGAAGATTGTTCTGTAAACTATTGTCAAGCCTTAGGAAATTGATGTGATACTGATAATATCACAGTTTTGTCTAATCACTTTAGGATTTTGACAGTCTTTCTAGATATGCAGCATCTCTAATATGTAGTTTGCAGAAATGCGCAGTCTAAGAAGCAAAAAAATATCCTTATAAGCTTGTCAATTTTCTCTAATCAGGAAGACTGGAGCCATTTTGATTAGCAAGGTTTTAAAATTAAGTTAGATAGCAATTTATTCAACTTTTGGGAACTAATTAACAGATTTTATTAATCCTTTTCTTTTCTAAAGCTTGCAGCAGCATCTGATGTTTTTGTGGAAAACTTCGTCCCTGGGAAGCTGGCTGAATTGGGTCTAGGTTATGAAGACATTAAAAAGATTGCTCCTCACATAGTGTACTGTTCAATAACAGGTATTTTATTTTCAATTCTTTGTGTTCATTATTTCCTTTCTTTCAGTCAAAGTGTTATAAAAGTCATGTGGTTGTATAGAAGTCTGTTACTTGGATGTCAGTTCAGATAAATTAAAAGTTTAAATGAGTTCAATTCAAAAACAGGTATAGAAAAGCTGTGAGGAAGCAACCATGTCAACAGCTTAGTAGCTGTTCAGTGTCATTACCGTGCCAGCCTGACATGTTCATATTGATTTCAAAGGAGCCAGGATGGGCTGGCCTACTTGGATTTTGCTTTAAACTAGCTGAAAACTGAGATTTCTCTTTTTTTTCTTCTCTCTCAGCAGTTTTACTGAATCAATTTACATATTGTGTATTTTAAATCTGGTAATCTCAGTGTTTTTTTCTGCCCTGAAGTACCTCTCTCTTCAGAATTGTGCAGTTACCTGTTCATGGAAGCTTTATGTGACTTTTTTACAGTCTGCTGCTTGGTAGCCAAAACAGTAGAAGAGTAATATGTACTTTATAAAAGCAGGGAAGAATGAAAAGAAAGTAGACATATGTATGCAGTTCCTGATATTCATAAAAAAACAATTCTAAGTCTGAAAAACTGCTTAAAAAAACTCAAACAAAAACCACCCCCCAAAATCTTAATTAATCACTAAAGTGAAAAGTCTAATATTAAAATGCAATTAAATAACAGCAGAAGTTACAGATATTTTTAGGTGGGTTTAAAATCTTAGTTACAAACCTGTTTTACCTCTGAATTTCTGCGGAATAAATGTCTTTGGTTTTTTGGTTACTGGGTATGGATGTCATTTCTTAGAAATCAAATAGCTTTTTAGTCTCTTGTGACGTATTTATCATATTTGTGTGGCGAATGTCTGAAAATATCGAGAGCAGAAGGACTACCATATTCAGGGCTTGCTGAGAATCTTTGTTTAAATACCTGTTTAGGTTGGTCAGTGGCTAGTTACTACAATGTTTTTCACATTTGCTAGTGCATATAATCTCGCAACTGGAATTTTTAGAGTGGGTTTGCATTATTCTGTTTCCTTTTTTTTGTATAGTTGCTGTACTGATAGTGATGAAAAATAATTAAAATTACATCCAAACAATCTGTGTGAGGTACAACACCCTCTCATTATGTGTCAGATGCTTCAGTCTCTTAATCAACTTTGTGATTCTCTGCTTGCTTCAATAAGTTGATGTCTGCCTTGTACTTGGTAGCCCAGGGCTGGGCACAGGACTACAGACGTGGCCTCAGTGGTGCTGAGAAGAGGGGAAGGATCTACCCCATTGGCCTGCTTGACACTCTTCCCGGTGCACAACAAAATACTGTTGTCCTCTGCTATAAGGATGCGTACTTTTGTATGTTTTAAATGCTCTCTCAACTGAGGGTAACTCTTCCTTGCTGCAGACTTTCCTTCTAGTCTCAGGGACCTAGGACTCCTAAGAGCCATCATTTTTTGGTAAATACCAAGTCAAAAAACCATTAAATGCATCCACCTTCATAGCCTTTGTTCATTTTGCCATAGGTCCAAGTCTCCCCTGGTCTTACTTCTGCTGCTGATTTGCTTGCGTAATCCTGTCGTGTCTTTCTGTTCTTTTAAATGAAGACTTGAAAGAGTGAGAGACCTTTATTCAACTCTGGATCAGCCTGTGCTTTTCTAATCATATACTTGTATGATCAAACAGCACCTCTATAGTTCTAGGTCACTTGCCTTTGCTTTCACTGCTTGTAAGACAAGTTGGACAAAAATCACATAATCTTTCTGTTGAGAGCTTTGTGTAATGCATAACTTATAGTTATGTTCTATAATGGAAAACGCATAAGCATTATTCATGGACGACTTGAAGCTGAAGGTGTTTGGGAGGTAGGAGCTGAGTAATGTTTGTCAGGCGTCCACAAAGCAACTTGGAATCTTCAATTATGGTTGTTTAAGTCTTGGATACTCAACGGGTGATAAGCAGCATCTATTTAAAGATGATGAATCTTTTAGGAATAAAGACGTAAGCTCCAGAGCCCTTAAAAGAAGAGTCAGCTCATAAATCTATTGAGCTAAAACAGGAAATACCAAAGCTTCAGTCTAAGCATATTAAAAGAAGCAACCAGACTAGGACCAAATGTACATCTGTGACAAAGGGAGCTTGATGGTGGTATGCAGGAAGGGTGTTTTTTGACACAATCAGGCAGAAAACTGATTTAAGAAGAATTCCTGATTGATTTCTAAAATCACTGTGATGGGGTTCTAGATATTACAATTCCTGACTATTTTGTGCTGTGGTTGACTTTGCTGCATTCAAATGTGCTTGGGGTTGTTTTTTGGTGGTTTGTTTTTTTTTGTTGTTGTTGTTGTTGTTTTTTGTTTTGTTTTTTTTTTTTTTTGAAGAGAGTTGGGAATAGGTATGAGGCTCTGGGACTCGAGGGTTGGGCAAATGATTGTGAAAGTGAAGGTCTATCCAGTGCAAGTCAGTCAGCCAGACACGTTACAACTACAGCTGTAAAATAAGAAGGGCAGGTGATTGTTTTAAGTGACTGCCTTCAGAGGGGAACTGAGAGCTCCATATACTGGCTCGCCCCATCCCATAGGGAAATCTGCTGCCTCCTTGGGACCTAAGTAGAAGTCTAGAAGTCTCCTTGGACTGATTCAGCCCTCTGATTATTACCTAATTCTGGGTGTCTAGGTCAGCAGTGACAACTCCTAGGGCAATCAAAAAGGACTTTAAGGTACTGGGATTACTGGTTGAAGGGATAAGGGCATAGATGGTGTTTCCCTCAATGCTTTCAGTAGCAGGGAAGAATGCGGAAAGAGACTTGAGAACCCTGATCAATACATGGCTTAAAGGCTGGTGCTATTGATGCAATTTTGGCTTTTTCCATCATGGGGTAGTTTATACAGCACTAAGCTGGCTGCATGCAAGTGAGGCTTGCCTGTCTAAAAGTCTGAAAAGGGTTCTAGGCCCATAAGTTGGCAGGGGTGATTGAGAGGACTTTAAACTTGATTTGAAGGGGGGAAGCAGATAAGACAAGACTCACTAGAGATAAGCCTGGGGTGGCATGCCTGTGACAGGGGTGAAATTGATAGCCCAGCTGAAGTGCATCTACATCAGTTTGGGTAACAAACAGGAGGAGCTGGAGGCCATTGTGGAGGAGGAAAGTCATGATGTAGTTGCCATCATGGAATTTACATGAGGCGTGTAAATGGAGTGCTCCAATAGGTGGCTACAAGCACTTCAGAAGGGACAAGCAAGGAGGGAGAGGTGGTGGAGTGGCTCTGTACATTAGGGAGTGTTTCAAGTGTATGGAGCTCGAGGATAATGATGACAAGGTTGAGTATCTATGGGTAAGAATCAGGGGGATGGCCAACAAGGCAGACATCCTGATGGAAGTCTGTTGCAGACAACCCAACCAGGATGAAGGGATGGATGAACTATTCTGTGAGAGGCTGACTGATATTTCATGATCCTTAGCCCTTGTTCTTGTGGAAGTCTAACTTGTGGGATGTCTCCCAGAAACTCAACACGGTGGAGAGGAGGCAATCTAGGACGTTCCTGGAGTATGTGAAAGACAACTTCCTGACATGGCTGGTGAGTGAGCTTAACAAGGAGGGTGCCCCGCTAGACCTGCTGTTTACAAACAGAGAAGGGCTGGTGGGAAATGTGGTGGTCAGATGACATCTTTGGCACAGTGACCATGAAATGATAGAGTATTCAATTCTTGGTGAAGTAAGGAAGGGACTAAGCAAAACCTTTACCTTGGACTTCAGGAGGGTGGACTTTGGCCTACTCAGGACACTGGTTCAGAGAGTTCCTTGGGCAATAGGCCTTAGAAAGAAAGGGGTCCAGAAAGGCTGGACATACTTTGAGAAGGAAATCTTAAAGGCACAGGAGCAGGCTGTCCCTATGTGCCAAAACACAAGCTGGCAGGGAAGAAGACTGGCCTGAATAAGGAGCTTTTGCTGGAACTTGGGGGAAAAAAGAGTTTAGAAAGAAGTGGCAGGCAACTCAGGAAGAGTACAAGGGTGTTGTTAGATCACACAGAAAGAAAACTAGAAAGACAAAAGCTCTTCTAGAACTCAATCTGGCCACCTCTGTGAAAGATAATAGAAAGTGTTTTTATAAATACATTAACAACAGAAGAATGGCTAGGGAGAATTTCCATCCTTTGTTGTGTGCAAAGGGGAATATTGTAACCAAGGATAAAGCTGAGCAGTTAATGCCTCTTTTGCCTCAGTCTTCAACAGAAAGATGGGTTATCAACCCGCTCCAGACAGGGACGGGGACCAGAATAGAACTCTTGTAATCCAGGAGTAATTAGTTTGTTACCTGCTGTGCCAGTTGGAGACTTAAAAACTCCATGGGGTGAGATGAGATTGACCCAAAGGTAGTGAGGGAGCTGACGGAAGAGCTTGCCAAGCTGCCCGCCATCATTTATCATCACTCCTGGCTAACCGGGGAGGTCCCAGACAAACATAGGTTGATCAGTGTGACACCCATCCACAGGAAGGGCCAGAAGGATGATTCAGGGAACTACAGGCCTGTCAGCCTGACCTTGGTGCCCAGGGAAGTTATGGAATACATTATCTTGAGTGCATTACATTGCATGTACAGGATAGGCAGGGGATTAGGCCCAACCAGCCCAGTTTGTGGAAGGCAGGTCCTGTTTGACCAACTTGGTCTCCTTTTGTGACCAGGTGGCCCACCTAGTAGATGGGAAAGGCTGTGGATGTTGTCTACCTGGACTTCAGCAAAGCCTTTGATACTGTTTCCCTCAGCATTCTCCCAGAGAAGCTGGCAGCCCACGACTTGGACAGGTGCACACTTTCCTGGGTGAAGAACTGGCTGGACAGCTGGGCCCAGAGAGTGGTGGTGAATGGCGCCACATCCATTTTGTGGCTGGTAATAAATGGGGTTCCCCAGGGTTCAGTATTGGGCCAGTCCTGTTTAATAAAGTTATTGATGATGTGGACAAGGGGATCGGGTGCACCCTCAGTAAGTTTGAAGACGACACCAAGCTGGGAGGGAGTGTTGGTCTGCTGGAGGTTAGAAATCTCTGCAGAGGGTTCTGGCCAGGCTGGATTGATGGGCCAAGGCCAATGGTGTGAGGTTCGGTAAGGTGAAGTGCCAGGTTCTGCTCTTGGGTTGCAACAACCCCTTGCAGCACTACAGGCCAGGGGAAGAGCGGCTGGAAAGCTGCCCAGCAGAAAAGGAGCTGGGCATGCTGATTGACAGCAGCTGAACCTGAGCCAGCAGTGTGCCTACGTAGCCAAGAAGGCCAATGGCATCCTGGCCTGTATTGAAAATAGTGATTGTCTCTCTGTACTCAGCACTGGCTGGTTCAGCTCCTACTGGCATTGTGTGTTTGTGGTTACAGTGATAGTAGCCATTACTCTGTCATGGATTAGGTTATTTGCCAGGTCCTTGAAGTGGTTCAGATGCTGGAGGGCTGCACTCCTTGTGATTCTGTTATGTAGGAATTGCTATTTTGTACTACTTGATGTGAGCCAAATCAGGCTGGGCTTGTCTTGAGAATATATCACATTGGTTGTGTGCCGTGAATGGTTCATATGTGCCATCTGTAATATAACAACACTTGTATGTATTTCATTCTTCCTCTTTCTGGGTAGTACATAAATTATTATAGAGATGTTATCAGCTTACTTTTCACTTATTATTTAGTTTTCCCTCCTTTCTCTAAGCTACGGTATCACCATGAAGTCTAATCAATCCCGGTTCTAGTAGTATATGTGCCTTCTATCCTCTTGTCGTCAATTCTGATGGCCTACAAATAACAACACTAAAAAAAAGCAGAGCCGTGACAAAAAGGTCTCTCACTCTTTCAAGTCTTCATTTAAAAGAACGGAAGTTCTTGGTGTTTTAAGAAAGCAACTGTAATTTGTGGGTTTTTTAATGTAGCAAAACAAACCTGCTTCCTTTTTTTGGTTTTGTGTTTAAGAACAGCTGAAACATTCTGTGAAAAATTTTGAAGGCATTCAAACTTCTCATTCTTATACAACTAAAATTCAAGATTTGACTCCATTACATAAAATACTTTTTGTTGGTGAAACATATGTGGAGGTGACTGGTTCAGGTGAATAGTCACATATTGTAGCAGAATATACAGTCTAGGAGACACGTCTCTTAGAAATCAGAAAATATGCTACTTTATAACTTAAACAGTATTGAGCCATTTTTCTTTAATACAGGAATAATTTTTGTGTGGAGTTGCCTCTATAAATTTTGGACAATTGAAAATAGTAAAATGATATACAGCGACAGTAAAATGAAATATAGTGTAATTTTTTCATGAAGTCCAGGGTCGTATGTAGGTAAAGAGTTTAGACATAGGTATGCCAGATGCTGTCTCTTTGATGGCATTTTGGAAGTTGTGATTAGCAAACTGAGTTTCTCATCCAAACAGCTCTGATTGAATCCATACAGCTCTGCAGTGAGTGCTGCAGGGTTTTGAGGGTTTCCGGGACATTTCTCAATGTTCCTGCTGCTTTGAGTGCACTTGAGCTGCAAATTGCCTGTTTTCACTCACAAGCTGGCTTTGCTTGGCTAGAACTAGTTCAAATATAATATATTTTGATAGTTCTGTGGTTGAGATTGGTTTAAGTTCTGGAAAATTGGATGGTTAAAGAAAATCATGTACAGGTCACAAGGGAGTGACCATTTCGATACGGTCTGCGTAACGCTCTGGCTAGGAAAGTCACAGTTTATTCCTGAACGGGAGGGGGCAGTGTTTGAAAGGACAACATGGTTTCCAAATCAAAACAGTTTTTTTTTTTCTTAAAGCCTCTGAAAGTAATATGTTTTCAAAGAATTTTATGGTTTGTTTATAAATGATGAAAGGTGCTCTTCTCAGGTTCTCTACCCCAGCCCTTTGCTCCACTAATCTTTGTGAATGGTGATTACTCTTCTTTTTGTGCGGGTTTTTTTTACTCCTCCTCGTAAGTAATACTTTATATCATATGCAGGTTGCTTTGTATGTTGCTGGTGGTATTACAAGATCTTGTTTTAGTGTTTTATGTCATTTTATTTCTTAGAATATAAATGTGATGCTTAGTTTTCTGCCTTTTTAAAGAAATTTTATTCCTGTAAAGATTTATTAGTGTATTTATGCATGAAAGAAATTGGATACAGAATTACAGAATCACAGAATAAGTAAGGTTGAAAGTGTGTCATATAGTCCAACCTCCTTGCTTGAGCAGGGTCATCCTAGAACACATGGCACAGGATTATGTCCAGATGGCTCTTGAATATCTCCAGTGAGAGAGACACAACACCATTTCTGGGCAATCTGTTCCGGTGCTTGGTCCCTTGGTGGATCTTCCAGTGCATCATTCTGTGCCCATTGCCTGTTGTCCTATTCCTTTGCATCACTGAGAAGAGCCTGGCTCCATCCTCTCAGCATCCCCCATTAGACATTTATATACATTAATGTGGTCCTGTCTCAGTTGTCTCTTCTCAAGGCTGGACAGAGAAGAGACAGGCCCAGTTCCCTCAGCCTGTCCTTGTAAGGGAGATGTTCCAGTCCCTTATTCCTCTCTGTTGACCTCCAATGGAGTCTCTCCAGGAGCTCCATGTCACTCTTTTGATGAGGAGCCCAGAACTGGACGCAGCACTTCAGATATGGCCTCACCAGGGCTGAGTAGAGGGTCAGGGTCACCTCTCTCCACCTGCTGGCAATGCTAGGCCTGAAGCACCCAAGGACGCCATTGGCCTTCTTGACCACAAGGGCTCGCTGCTGGCTCATGGACAGCTTGTTGTCCACCAGGACCCTCAGGTCCTTCTCTGCAGAGCTGCTTTCCAGCAGTTTGGCTCCCAGCCTGTACTGGTGTGGGGGGTTATTCATCCCCAGGTGCAGGACCCTGCAATTGCCTTTGTTGAATTTCAGGCAGTGCTTTCTGCCCATCTCTCATTCTTCCAGTTCTTCTCTCCCGTCTCTCTCAAGGCCCTTTTGAAGACCATTTTGAAGCCCTCTGGGGTATCAGCCACTCCCTCCTAGCTTTGTGTCACCAGTGAACTTGCTGAGGAGACATCTGCCCCTTCACCCAAGTCACTGATGAACAAGTTAAACAATACTGGGCTGAGTACTGAACCTTGGGGACACCACAAGTGACAGGTCTCCAGCTAGACCCTGTGCCACTGATCATGACTCTTTGGGATCTGTCACTACACATAGCCATAATGTAGAAAATCTGCCATGAAAATATACTTAGTTTCAACCAAAAGTAACAGTGAAGATAAGCTTTTGGAATTGTTTTTTTAATTAACTTTGTGTTACTGTAACAGTTTATGTTTCTTGGAGATTTGCACTCTCTCCTCCACAAAACTTAGTCTTAACTCTCAATTGACACACACTTTGACTACACTAAACTGTTTGCTGGCGATTGGTAAAACGGCAAAATTTAGGTGGAAAGAGTAACAGAAGTTCGTAGAAGTGTTGTGGGTCACCTCGGTTTTCTGTGGGTCTGAATCTGGAATTTTTGTGTATGTAGCTTTTATTTAATGTACGTAAAGTTGTAAAGATACATAAATGAACACATTTCAAAACAGTAAGTCCTCTGTCTCTTGAGTGATTTTGCTTAACCTATGAGAAGGACAGTAGTTTTTCACCTGTTTACATAAGGTTTAGGAATAACTTCAAATAACAAGAATTTGGTGCTTCCCAGTATCTTGTTTTCTACAGATAATTTGTAGTGGCTTCTCATGAGAAGATGTAGTGTTACAGTTTTGATGCATATCCTAATTTGTCTCTAGTATTTTCACAACAGGAAAGACAAGCCAACCGCAATGTGTTTTGCTGGGCAAGGTCTAGCCAAAGTGTTCTTCAGATCCTCTAATTTGTGAACTAACTGTGGTAAGATGTGGAATTGCCTTGGATTAGGTACAGTTTTTAGACTCCCTCTTACCAAATGTTTCCGGCCCATAAAATTACACATCACTTTGAGTGTCTGTGTCTTCATGCCCACGCATTGCCATGATGATCGATATTTTTGTGACTTCTATATGGTTTAAGTCTGGATATAGTTACCTGATACAAACGGATAGATTATCTGTCAAAAAAATTATATCTCCAGTTTAAAAAAATCATTGGGCAAAATAGTTTCTTGATGGTGTGAATTATTTGTTGATAGCATACTAGTAAAAATCAAGTTGTATTCAAAAACTGACTCAGGCAATGGTTGTCGTTGTAACTAAATTATAGCAGCTATAGGAATGGTCTTGATCATTAATCTGTTCAACAATTTGTGACCCAAAATTGCTAAAAATAAGTTTTTTGGGTTTTTTCTTTTTTTTGTAATTACAAAAAGGAAAACTGACCATAAAACTAAGCACAACAATTTGGGGGAAAGAAAAAAAAAAAAAAACCCAAACGAAAAAGAAGGTTAAAAAACACCTGCATTGCAAAATGTCTGGTTGAGTCAAATAGCCAATTCAAGCAGGATGATGAGCACAATGAATTGGAAGTTAGGAGAAATAACCAATAATTAAAGTCAGTTATAGCTGACTTTAAAGTATATTAAAAGCAGCAAAAATTTGGAGAATGTGTTAATTAAGGAATTTGGAAAGTGCAAAAATGAGTTTGAGTATTATGGTACGAGTATTCAGTAAAATATGTTCATGGAGAATTTTTCAATAAATGTATTGTTTTCTACTAATGGAAAATATTGCGTGTGCAAAAGAGGCATTGTTGGAACAAACTGAGTATCATGCTTCCAGTAGTTCTTAATGTGTTTTAAGAATAAGGAGGGAGGTCTGGAAAATTGTGAACATTATACAGCTGTTAAGCAAACACAAAAATCACAGGTTTGGAAGCCTTGAGGTATCCTTAAGTTATCACAATGATTGAATAAAGCACTTGGAGGGGAAAAATATGAAGCTTCTACCTGAGCTTGATTTGATAAAAATAGAGTCTTCCAGCACTGGAAAAGAAAATCAGGCTTCTCTAATCTCTTAGTTTTTGCATTATGCAGTTGGAGCATGGATGGATTAAAGAGTTGATCTGCCATTTTTTTTTTGATAGCTTGAAGTTATCTGCATGGGCAGATTAAGAGAAGTTAGTCAGTGTCTAGAGATAAAATAGTCTGAGAGCATTTGTTAATTAGCAGATACACAAATTATTTTTAAGACAAGATAATTCATTGTATAAGGGTAATAAAACTTGTGCTATGTATTTTGACGGTAGTAAAGTTTTTGACGCTTTAGATTAATGCTTTCATAGAAAAGCTAGGAAAATGTGATGTACAGGAAACAGAAAAAAACTTGGTTCAAGAGGGATCAGAAGCTCCCTCACAGCTTACTGTAGATGCTTTGTGATTGAATGGAAGAAAATGCTTCAGAACTGATGTTGCTGGATATTTTTTTTTTTTGCTTAATATAGGTGATGGATTATGATGTGGATGAGCCCAAAATTCTGATGCCATCATGTGCTACTGGGGGCTTGTGAGGTATCGATTTGAGGGGCAGAAAGAACCTGGAGCTGATATACAGGTAGAAGGCATGACTTTACTTACAGCCTTATGCTGTCCCTTAGAATATTTTCTGGGGGTCTGGCTAACTCTCAGAAGAGTCATGGAGGACTGGCCTCAGGAACTCTGCTCGGTTTTTCTTACTGAAGCCTGGAGTTGGAACCCTTCCTAGCAGTCTCTGTGTCAACACAGCCGAATGGACAGTCATGTGATGGAGTCCTAATGTAAAAGGTCCATTTTTAGTGGCCTGAGAGCTCTATGCAGCTCTGAGCCTGCAAAGCTGAATGGAGTCAACTTATACAGCAGGATTAGAATTAAAAATTTCCTTGACCAATTAAAAATTTCCTTGACCAATCCTTGTTCGTGTAAATAAAAGAGAAAGGGTAGAATTAAGGATTGGAACAAATACAATGTATTGTGCTTAATCAAAAATAGTCAAGTAATTTTAATATAGTATGGGGAACACCGGTTAGAAAAGGGTTCTCAGAAGACTTGGTTGTAATGATGGGGAATGATCAAAGTTGCACATGAGTCAGTGATGATATCACTAGATGAAGGACTAGTGTCATACTGGATTATATAAAGCTGAATATGGCTTAAAGGACTGTTTCTATCCTGCTCCACATTGGTAAGGTTGGAAGGTGAAGTCTGCTTCTGGGTACCACATTTCAAAAACTCTGTGGAAAACTGAGGAGAGTTGAGAGAAGAACAATCTATAAGTAAAAAACATTGTATATGAAAGGTAGCTTGGAACATCAGGTTTTTTCTTTAAAAAAATGGAGCTGTGATCAGAAGGAAGTACTGTGGTTGGCCATCTAACCATCTCTTCCTAAAGCATTCTGTACATTTTCACACAGCAGTTCTTAAATAAAGATTCTTGTAGTATGTGAAAGCATCAAAAAGCCTTTGTTTAATGCATAGAATTAGCCAAAATGCTACTTGGAATTCAAAGAATGAGTGTATTAAAAGAAAATCTCAAGAAAAATTTTGGGAGATAGTAATTAAAATAAGAGTTCAGACCTGACAGTTGGAGAAGTGGATTGTGTCTGTTTTCAGAGATTTGAGTAATTGGGACTACAAGTGCAGCATACAAAATGAAAAATGATATGGATATTGAATACTTTGGTTCTTTTCTGCCCTGCACCAATATGCTGCTTTGTACTTAATTCTCAGTGTAAACTGCATATTTGTGCCGATTGGTAACGGGTTCCTCATGCAGTCAAGAGCCAACTTTATGGCATACAGCAGGAGCTCTAAGAGTTTATTATGCATCTCATGTGTAATTAATCTCATACCTGAGGTGGCCATCAATATATGAGCAAATAGACTGAAGCTTTTAAGACTATATTATTTCTAGATATGAATTTCTGCAAGAATTGGGAAAAGTTTTATATAAGTTTTAACTTATATAGCACAAGTGTTAAATATTGCAAAGCCATAGCCTCATAAAGAAGTTAATTGTTATGACTGAAAGTTTGCTTGATATAAATCAAAGCCAAGGGGTTGGTTCCCCTTATGCTTCCAGGCAGTAGAACAGTTTTTCAAGCTATCATTCCTTTCTTCCCGCCTTCACCATATGAATAAAGCAAGTAAAGAAACTGATGAGACAATTTTAATCTCTATTTGTATTATACAGTGTTTGCTAGCAGAATTCCTACTATTTAATATTTAAAAAAACCCTTAGTGTGGAAGAGGTAGAGTTTTGTATTACCTCATAAGTTTAAGATACCTGATTTCTTTTTAGATATCTAAACAGATTTGTGCCTTAGTCTGAAAAACTAGTCCTGTGCCGTTTGAGTATTTAAATTGTGTCAATTTTTCCTTTTGGCTGAGCCGTCAAACTAGAAAACTTCAGTGTGAAGAGGCAGAATGATTGCTTATGTGTGGAAATTAGTTGGCAGAAATGCATATATCCAAATACTGCTTCAATGATGTCAAAAAAGTACTTTTTCACTACAGCTTAGAAAAGAAAGAGGCCACTTGTTCCTGTGAATGAAGAAACAATTTTTGTTTCTAAGAAAGGAATCAATCACCACAGCAGTGCATTGGTGTATCAGTGGTGGTTCTAGGTGGTACACAGTTCTGCTGGTAAACTCCCTGAGAGAAATGCTTTGATCTGTTTATGTAGCTTCTTTCCTCTACAAAAGGGAGCTTTTGAGGCCAGTCAGGTTACATTTACATCACTTAATAGTGTTGTGTAGAAAGAAAAACAAGAGCTTTCTCTAAACCAGCATGGTAAATTGCACCTCAAGTATTATAGCTGCATTGCTTTTGTGGCCTAACTGGTAGAGCGATTTATCATGGTGTAGCAGTATGTACTGTTGATTTACTCTCAGTACTTCTTTAGGATCAAAAGATAATTTGTGTACATGCAAAACTTTAGGAAGGAAATTCTGGAAATAGATATCCATTGATTTAAAGTGAGGCAGTACTACAGCTAATGCTTCTGAAAATTGCCTTTAAGTATCATGTTTTAAGGACTCGCTTCATTTTGGCAGTAAGTCTTTAGATAGTTTTGTGCCTCTCCTTTACTTGGTCTTGTAGAAAGTAACCTGTGAGGTCCCAAACCTTGTGCTTGGCACGAGACCCATTCCAAGATAGTCTGCTGGCTTAGGATTGGCACTCTGTGGCCAGTATTTCTTCCCAGGGTAAATTACTTAGTATATGAAGTATAAACTGCAATCCTAAACACATGAAATTTAATTATTGCAAATGTTATTTATATATAAATTAAAGCAAATATTGTTATAGCCTTCCACAGTTGACTGCTTTATTCAGAATTAAATGAGGAGGACCAATGGGAGCTTTTAATTTCTATTCTTAGCTCATGGTGCCAATTACTATTCTACTGAAACACAGCAACCCAAACAGGGGGTACCTTTGATGGTGGATAAAGAATTTGAACTTAATTTCTGCTGCTTTTGAAGATGTCCTAAATCTTTCCAGTTGTCTGTTTTGTATCAAAAGTGATCCATCTGCAAGGTGTTTACCTCATGCTTTTCTAGACAAAAATGAAAAGCATTAAATAGGTCTATTAGACCCAGGGTTATTTTTTCTCTTTACTGGGATTAGTAATTTATTTGGTGATTTTTCTTAATAAAGAGTTGAGTTATTTTGAGTTGATTTCTCCTTTTACTGAAAAAAAAAATCCTAATGATTCTGATGAAAATGGGGAAACAATGATTTTGCTAATCACACTTGCAAACAGATGACAAATAACGGGACTACTTTGAATTACTTCTACTTTAATTGTTCACGTATTTTTCATATTGCTTTTAAAGGACCATATGTTTTAAAAGCCTGATTCATAGGATTTGAATTTTTTGGCATTGTGTGTTAAAAGTATTGTAATGTTTTTCAAAATATTCAGTTTTTGGTGGTTTTTTTGCTCATGTTGTAATTAGGTAAGTTCGAAGTGTCTGCTTACCTAAAGTGCCTGAAAATTGCAAAGGTTTTCTGTGTATCTTACCCCTAAGAAATTGATTTGAGGAATTTTGATTAACTTTCTCTACTTAATCAGGAAGACTATCAGCTGCAAGCTGTTGGAAACTGGGATAGTACTAATCAAGGGTAGTATTAGGCTAATCCTCTTTGTGTTGTCATCTTTCTCCATTTCTGGAGACAGAATATGCAGCTAGCTGGTCTCGAGTCTCCATTTGATTTCATATTTCTGTGCTGCTCTATGCTTAAACCCGTTTAAATATGCTTTTACAGCCCCTTTGGACAACATGAGTTGCCAAGAGGTTAACTCTGCGTCAGTGAACAAGCAAGGTTTGACTGAGGTGTGTTGCAGAGCAATTAAGCTTGGTAGCTCTTATTGGAGGAGAAACAAAATGGGCTTGAGTTTGGAGTTTACGCTTTTCTAGTGGTGATGGCAACAATGTTTTTTAACCTGTATTATACACAAAAATGTGTATTCAATTCCAGAGTGACTGAAATATAAGTGCTACAAAGCTGCATTTTTAGGGTGTTTTACCATAAAACCAAACTTCAAGATAGCTCCTTTTACAGGATTGATGTAGTTATGCTGTGTCAAGATGCAGAACCAAAGGTTAATTTTCCTACTTTAAGCACATTCCTATTGCTGGTGGGTTTATATGTTTTTCTCTACTGCTTGCAAAATTGGCATAGGCCGAAACGTGTATTCAAGAGAGGGGGGTTCTGTAAAATTCAGCTGGTTGACAAACTTTCTGGAACTCAGCAAGAGGTTGTTTTCTATACAACAGGCTTCTGTCAGCGCAACTGTGCTGGACAGGATTGTGAAGAGGTGCTAACACTGACTGGTTTAGTTGTTTTGGCAGAAGCCATTAGCAAATAAATTATTATATTGACAAAACTTTTCTTTTGCTGGTAAAATTGTTCTGCTTGGAGATGTTTCTCTGTAAAGGATTTTGTGTTTTAGTTTGAAGTGCAAGTTGGTCTGGAAAGCTGAATTTACCCTATATTTGCAGGGTTTTGCCAGTACTTCTAAGATAGTAAAGGGCTCTGGTGTTGACACAGACCAAACTTTCAAAGTGTATCAGTAACACAAACAAGTATGAAAAGGATGGAGGCTGAGAGGTGGCACATTGAAAAAAGAGTTACTGAGAAACATATGGGAGCTGAGAGAATCCCTTTTCTGTTGGTTGGATTGATATCCTTGCATGATTCAGATCTGCTGTACACCTTCAGGAATGTGGGCGTTTCAGCTGAGTGACTTTTGCTGCTTCTGTCATCAAAACACCAGCAGCAGCTAGAGTGCATTAATTTTTTTTTTCCTGTAAATGGTTGAGCTACCGTTTTGCACTGGCATTTAGCATAGCAGGAAGGCTTAGCTGTTTTTTCCACTATTATTTTTTCAGCCACATGTAGCCTGAATGTCCAAAATACTGTGAGTTTAGGAACAAGAAACAGTTGAAAATGAATGCTATTCTGAAACACTGGGTTGCCATTCTTTGTTCAATATGAAGCATCTACAAAATTTAATGAACCAGTCATAATTCCTCCTTGCTTTAAAATTAAGTATTGACTTTCAGCAGGGCATGGAAGTAATGTTTTTCTTATGCCTTCTCACGCTATTGCTTGTTCTTCCATCTAAATAGCAGTATTTTATATAAAATCAAAAACTTAAGAATTTTGGACTGTCGTAATGAAGAATACCATATCAGACAGAGAGCCTCAGAGTTGTAAGATTTAACACTGTGTTAGTTTACAGTGAATGAAACCAGATTAGACACTGAAAATCCTGGATGTGAACAGCGGAGTACAACTGTGAAGACACTTACTGATGGTTTATTATTTATTTTTCAGTAGCTATTGTGCTTGGACTGGTGCCTAGCTAAGTTAACAGAAATAAAGCTGGAAGACTTTAGGCATCTTCAGAAGTCATGCAGCAGGCTTTTGTAAAGCAGTATTTATTGTGTTTGAGTTTTAATATAGTCTAAAGAAAAGACACAAGAAAAGATCATGAAATATTTTGTTTGTTATTACTAAAGATTTCTCTGCTTGTTTCCAAATGAATTATATTTTGGGGAATCTCCTGTCTAATAGCATTCTTATCTGCTTTATCTTGTTCTGTTAATCTTTTTTCCTTGCCTGATGGATTTCATGAAGATTGCAGGAGTTTTTCTTTGGTTTGTTTCAAATGGTGAGGTTTTGTGATTTCACCAAAGAAACAAATATAACTAATTAAAATGGTGAAAAGATCCAGTGTCTTTGTTGTGCCCTTTCATGGTATTGTCTGTGGGTGTTTTTAGTTTTGTAGGAAGGCTGTAAGTAGCTGCTGTTGACCTGAAAATGTTTCCCAGTAGGCATATGGTTTTCATTACTTGTGTTTTTAGAATACAGTTATAAAATAAAACACTGTCAGTAGCTAGCAAACAGAAAGAAAACAGTTTTGGGTGTAGAAGACACAAACTATTGAAAAATAGCCTGGTTTCTCTAATTTTTGGAAACCAAAATGGTGGTAGTATCTGACGCTTTTCCACGTACTTGATGGTTGAAAGCATTTTGTATGCCAGTGTTTATGCCAACAGCTGAAACCCATTGATCTGCAAGGTGTCTTGTAGAGAAAATGTTGGCATAGGAAGTAGTGAATGTTACTATGAAGTAAGAGTGTAATGAGAATAGGTTTGTGGATAACAGTCTTCTTGTAAGTAAAAGCTCTTGTAAAGAGAAAAGAAGAATCTGTTATGTATAGGAAAAGAAGTAGCTGTTAAAATTTCTGCAAAAAATGATTCCTATTGAATATTTAGAAAAGCTTTCTTACAGAGAAGATGACTTTCTTTTCCAGAAGTAGAGTCCTTGTGGGTATTGCAAAGTCAGGATGGGGGTAGCTAGTGCCATTGTGATTGTGTCTTACAGTCACCTGACCACCATTTCAAGAGGAAAATAGGAGGCCAAAATTTTGTAACCGCTTTTACAAGACTGTATCTTTCAAAATTATTTTATGGAATTGAAACTGTAGGGTTCTTATTCATATAAAACTGTATTCTTTGTACAATAATAAGAGGTGCTATATATCGTGTACCTGCTCAGAACATATAATATATCATTGTTTGTAAGTTTCTTTTATTTCTGTCAAATTAAAGTCATGACCTTAAAATAAATGGGAATGAATTTGCTAATGAATTGAACTTCTTTTAATATTAAAACTGTGTAGTATAAATATCCTTGCTTCCAGACTGTATCTCTTTTCATCATATCTCTTCTGTTTACATGTTTTGTGTGTGTAGACTAAAGAAAACTAAAATCAGGCTCAAAAAATATCACTGAAGTTATTGAAGGGGTTGAAATGACAGCCTGGAATTCAAAGAATATGTTGCATTCCGTATGACTTAATCCTCTTTGGGAATTAAACTTTATAGGTTTGTTTTGAAAATTTTTGAGAAATGTTTGGAAAGTTTGAAAAACAACTACATACTGATTTTGAGTTCATTCGATACACTTTTCCAACTTCTGCCCCTGAGGGACTATGTATTTGATCTTAGAGGGAGAAGTCAGGGTCATAGTATGCATTCTCAGCCATGGACCTGCAACGCCCAGGGGAAGTGCTTGGTCAAGGTCAGCTCCTTCGCTGAACACTGCTGCACAGATTTGTCTGTCAATGTGACTATGGACAGTCACAACAAATGGATGTCTGTTTAGGTAATATCCACTTTAGAATGGACATCTTCTGTTTCAAAAGGAGAAATAATTATGTGATTAAGTAATTACTTTACATTTCTGTCATGGGGTCATAGATAATCATGTCCTTTTCAGAAGACTTCTCTGAGGCTATCCTGGCACTACACTGCTGGGCCATAGCATCGTAAATATTCATAGAAAATAAACCTTGCAGGTACTTCTTAATTTTACATGGTTTTTTTCACTGTAAGAAGTAGCTAGATTATTAATATCTGTTGAGCTGAAATCTGGTGTCTTTCTGTTGACTCCTGACTTATTTCCAGATTAGCCAGATATTTCTCCCAAATATTATCTCCCTTACCTTAGTAGTAATAGTGTGGCAGAGCTGGGTGGGTAGAACAGTCCTAGCAAACACAGAGGTTAGGACAGACAGCTCGCCTCAGTATTTAACTAATTTCTGTGCAAGTTTTGCAGCCTAGATGTTTTGGGGAAGCTACACTGCTGGGAGTAATTGACTTCACTATTTTAGTATTAGCTTTCACTATATAAATATTTTTAGTCCTAAGATCAGCTGTATCTGTACCAAGCATGGAACAAGGAGTGAGTTTTTACTTTTAAGAGTGTTCACCTGGGAATGTTTGTGTAAACCCAAAACAGCAATGGGGAATTTGGGTGTCTATCAGCCTCCTTTAAGGTGGGGAATAAAGTTTGAGTACCTAATCTCTGTGTCAACTAAAAGCTTTTAATTGAAATTTTGTTTTTGGAAAATGGTCACCATGATGCATTTCATTTCTTAGATCATGTAGAAGAGTGACTCCACTTAAACTGGGAAGCTGCTTCTGCCTTGAAATTCAGAGAGTAGCAAGTTAAGCTTTCTCTGACTTACTGTCTTTCAGTAGCTAAATCTTAGCATAGACTTTTGTATTCAATTTAGCAATTTTGTTTTATCTTTACCTTCCGACTTATGACACCTGATTTTGTTCAAAAGACAGGGATAGAATGTCTAAATCAACATGTGTAAAAGCAATAAATATTGTACACATTTGCGACCATCAGTTGGGAAATGAAATGTTTTTATCAGATTGGTCAGATTTTATGCTTGCTGACTTAAGGCTTATTTTTTTTAATATCCTTTTATCTCTCTTGACAGTTTGCTCTGACTTCACCTTTCTTGTATCTGTTCTGATCTCCTGTAAGCCTGCCTATCCAGGAAGTTGTATTTCCTTTCCTTCTGACCAACACATGGCAAGCATTTTCCAAAAGTTGTTACTCGTTTTGCTAACGCCTTTGGCAGCTCTGACACTGCAAAGTTTCATATAATGCGTCTGCTAGACTTTGGCTTTTGTCATCACAGAGAATTGCTTGTGTTCCTCTGCTTGTTTCATTAATCTTTATTAAGTAAAGATGTAAGCTGTCTTTAATTGAATATTTTCTTTTGGCACTAGAACAAGCCAAAAGGTGTTTCTCATTAATTTGTTATTCAGCAGGGATAGCCATCTATCTGGATTGAATTTGTGACAATGTTTAGTCCTATTTGTAGAAATGTCTATGTTGAACATATTTTTGTATGTTTTGCTCAGAATATCCTATGCAGCCTGACTTTGTAATGTCATTTGTCATGTGGGAATTGAACTACAGGGAACTGGTCTGTGTTGACAACATGTTTCCGTGTTGGTTTTTCCTATCCTTTTAGGACAATGTGTTTTATATTTGACCTTATAAAGTTTTATCATGCTATCAAATCATGAGGAAGTGCAGAAATTATGGCTTTTGGTTTTCTCTAGCATATGATACAAATATTTTGAACACAGGTCATAATGAGAAATGCTGACCTTTCTTTTTATGACACGGAAGGTCATACTCAGGCTGTCCTGTAGATTTAATTATGAGGCCATCATTAACTTGAAAGCACATTGTATTGAAAAACTGAGAGTAGCAATTTCAGGTGTTGCATGAGTTTTCATTCCCCCTTTCCAGTTTCTGTGCTTTTAGTAATTTTGTGAGATTTACTTCTTTCTCAGTTGTTTTTTTGAAGGTGCAAACTGTTTGTGACTCATTATCCTGGGCTGTTAAATTTCATGAAATACAAATCAAATGCACAACAAGCTGAGAAATGTGGAAACATTTTTGTTAATCTTCATAAATATTCCAAATGAATCTAAACTAACTTATGTAAAAATACTTCTTTTAGAGTGATTGTCCTTAAAGTTATGATATTGCAACATATTAGTGCCTGTTTATCCCAGATGCTTTCAGGCAGCTCCTAGCCAAAATGAATTGGTTTTTATACATGTTAGGAATTCTGTCATCATATCATCAGTAACTCCTAGGCAAGGAAATGGGGTGTCCAAATGTGTGTTCAGTACACATCTTGGAATAGCATAGAATCTACAGTCACATGAAACTTTTTCTGGGACAAAGTTGGTTAATTGGTTTGCCTGCTTTTTTTAAAATTTATGAAGAATGTCTGGCATCAATGTATCTAAAAATCCCACTGTCATCTGGCAAAAATGAAATAAAGCTATGTTGTAGCTGACATGGTATTAGAAAGCTAAACCTGTAAGGCCACGTGAGTCTGTTTTTTCTAACAGAGTTCGTTCTGGAAACAGGTTTGGGGTGGGGTTTTTTTTTGCTAGCATTTTTAAACTTAGTGTGACATTTTTGAGCATTTGGCAATTTGGATAGTAACACTTCCGTGCAGTCCAGCAACTTTTACTGTTATTACTTTCTTCGTAATCTTCAGTCTGACCTTTCTCACTTCATAATATTTATTTCTGTGTCTCAGAACGGAATCATTTAGAGTGGATTGTAAAGCAAATTATGTGTCTCTTATGTGATAAATGTATTGACCATTTTAAGGTGGATAAACTAGCAGTAGTTCATTATTGCATGTTATTTTTTTCCCCAAACACTTGTCCGATATGATGCCTGAAAATATTATAATTTTTCCTGTGCTATGTTCCAAACCTTGAGTGCCATCACATGGCTCCTGCACACTAAGCCCAGAACCATAAGCTTTGGTGTGTTAAAGTAACTCCCATGTTTCAGAATAATTGGCCCCCTTTCATCACAGAGGAATGTCACACCAACCCTAAGATTTATTTCCCATTGAAGAATGACTTTTTTTTTTCTTTTTTTAAAAATATATGTGTCTTATTTAACTAGAAAAATCTGGGAGAAAGAAATACTTTTAGTCTTTCCACTTGTCAGGAATTTGGTGTATTAATACCTGATTATTAATATCTGATTAATTTAATCAGAAAAAAGCAGCAATCTCGCTCTTAGATTTAATTGGAATGTGTATATATTACCAATATTCACAGGAAATTTATATGCTTCAATTCATTTTACCGAATGAATCTTCAGTCAGCTGCAATTAGTGTCTTGCATAATGTTACTTCTCTAATGCCCCCAGCTAAGTGATGAGTATCTTACTGCTATTACAATTTACTGTTTATCTTGACATGATTATTTTTTGGTTTTGCTAGATAAGTATTTTTAGGCACCTTAAGTCTTCTCTTGTTGCTCTGTATCAAAGGTTTGGCCATCAAACAGCTGGGGACTTTTTAGAACAGATGTGAACTGCATTATTGCATATTAGCCACCTTATTTTATAAAACTTTAATTGTCATATTTACCCAAATATTAAAAGAAAAGTAGATGCAGGAACAGAGAGTTACTGATTTTTTTATGTGACATTAAGCATGTCTCATTTTGAATACTCATACATTATGTTGTGCTGCAGGCTATCAAAGAGTGATTGTGGAGATCTTGGTTAAGAAAACTCTTTAAAACTTTTCAGATGCAAATTTATCTTTCCTGGCTCCATTTAGCACCCTCTGTTTTTCAGAACTTTCTAAGTGGTTAAATTCTCTTTCTTCATTCTTGTTTGAGTTGAGGGTACAGGATTGCTGATGGAAAGCTGTGGCATTTGCTTTGTAAATGCCTCTAGTAAAGGCCCATGTTTCCCTTAAGCTGACACAAAGTAGCCAGTGCCAGCTCTTTCATACTTTTCATACCCGGTTAATTTTTCTTGCTCACAAAAAGCTTCAAAGAATAAAGGTTTCTACACTTTCTTGTATAGAAGATGGACTTGGCTGCAGGCTCAGAACAGGAAGATTTAGGTGTGACTATGCTGAATAAGCAAATAGTACTTTAGTGGTTGTAATCAGTGACATAGGGTCTAGCTGGAGGCCTGTCACTTGTGGTGTCCCCAAGGTTCAGTACTCAGCCCAGTATTGTTTAACTTGTTCATCAGTGACTTGGGTGAAGGGGCAGATGTCTCCTCAGCAAGTTCACTGGTGACACAAAGCTAGGAGGAGTGGCTGATACCCCAGAGGGCTTCAAAATGGTCTTCAAAAGGGCCTTGAGAGAGACGGGAGAGAAGAACTGGAAGAATGAGAGATGGGCAGAAAGCACTGCCTGAAATTCAACAAAGGCAATTGCAGGGTCCTGCACCTGGGGACGAATAACCCCCCACACCAGTACAGGCTGGGAGCCAAACTGCTGGAAAGCAGCTCTGCAGAGAAGGACCTGAGGGTCCTGGTGGACAACAAGCTGTCCATGAGCCAGCAGCGAGCCCTTGTGGCCAAGAAGGCCAATGGTATCCTTGGATGCTTTAGGACTAGCATTGCCAGCAGGTGGAGAGAGGTGACCCTGACCCTCTACTCAGCCCTGGTGAGGCCATATCTGAAGTGCTGTGTCCAGTTCTGGGCTCCTCATCAAAAGAGTGACATGGAGCTCCTGGAGTGACTCCATTGGAGGGCTATAAAAATGATTAAGGGACTGGAATCTCTTACAAGGACAGACTGAGGGAGCTGGGCTTGTTCAGCCTCAAGAAGAGATGACCGAGAGGGGACTTCATCAGTGTCTCTGATGGGGGGGTGCCAAGAGGATGGAGCCATGCTCTTGATGGTGCCAAGCAACAGGACAAGAGGTAATGGGAAGAAATTGAGACACAGGAAGTTCCCCCTGAATATGAAGAACAAGTTTTTTACTGTGCTGGTGACCAAGCACTGGAAAAAAATGCCCAGAAATGGTGTTGAGTCTCCCTCACTGGAGATATTCAAGAACAATCTGGACACAAACCTGTGCCATGTGCTCTGGGATGACCCAGCTTAAGCGAGGAGTTTGGACAAGATGACCCACTGCGGTCCCTTCCAACCCCACCCATTCTGTGATTCTCTGTGATTCTCTGTTTCTGGCAATTTCAAAAGCTTGCTATGGAGATTAAATAATGCTTTGACAATGACAATTTTTAGGAAGCACTTGGAGATCTAACTGGGGGTTATTGTCTTGTACGCAGTTTGATTGTGAAACTGATGTACGTTTTGCAGTAGAGAACACCAGCTCATACTGCAATGATTATGAATTCTAGACACATAAGGATGTGACAGGTATCAGAAGAAATCATGTCTTCCTACTGCAAGGTATAGAATGGGGACTTTGGGAGTTGAATAGGGGTTTCGTGTGGTGCAACTTTCTTTTGTTCCCTGCAGATTCTGTTTTATACAAATCTAAAGCTTTATGTAAGATTTAAAATCTAGGCAGCTGCCTGTCAAGATGAAATTGTTTAGAAAACACTTAGTTTTATTAAATTAAATTTTCAATTATTTTGTCTCTGAAATATATTCCCCGAAGTGGAAATACCTTCACTTGACTTAAGGATCTAAAATAAATTCTTTACTGGTAGAGATTATTTAAAAATTGACTGTAGCTTACAGTGATAAACTCCACTAAAGGGGAGCAGGAGTGTGATCAGTTTCCTTAGCTTACCTTCTGAAACCATCACTGTTAAATCTATTCTCTCTGTATTCAACTGGAATTATCTTTTTACCCTGAAGTATTTTTCATTGCATCTAAACTTTGAACCACTAACTACATTTTATTCAACAGGAGCCTGTATTTAGGTTTGAGGGTGTAATTGCAAATCTGTGCTTTTCATACTGAACTAAGTATGAGAGAACACAGGGTATTTGGGCAAACATAAACTTTAGGTGGCATTTTTTATCTTTAAGGAGTTTTAAAATATATTTATATATATATGTGCATATGTATGGATGTGTATATATTACAGTTACTGTAAAATCTGGGTACCAGGTTGAATATTTTCTGGATGTAATTTTGGACTCTTCAAGCTTTTTGTGTTTTTGTTCATCATTATTTCTAAAACATCTTCACCAGGTTGCTCCATTGACCTGTGTTGTTTACCAGGATAATAATGTTCAGCCTTTGATTTTTGTCTGGATAATGAGATCTTTCATTTTTAGCAATACCTATTTCTCGCTTATCTCTACGTTTTCCTCCAGGAATCTTGTATATCTGTAGTTCCTGGGGCAAACCATTTCCAACGACAATGGATTTTGTCCCCACACTAGCTTTGTCCACTCAGAATTCAGATCAAAAGCAGAATTATGTATTTTTTTAATCTATTGTGACCTATGAAGACTAATTAAACACTCTACAGAAGTTCTAATTTTAACCAGAAAGCCATTAAATAATAGCTTTTATTTTGAAACCTGGCTGTTATAATGTGTGAAAAGGAGTTAAAAAATTTCATTTCTGAAGCTCCTCTAGAAAAATGCAGGTCTTGTTGCCTGTCACTTTTCCTGAATTCAGTGTTTGCGGGATGGATGTTTGTCCTTACCAGAAGAACATTGCAAAGCATTGTATAGTTGTTCTGTCTACATACTAAATGTTTAATTTTCAGATGTTTGCTGTTTATGAAAACATTTGTGTGAGTAGATGTGTTGAGATGTCTTTTCTTTGTTAATAATTGAGGCCAGTATGTAGTTTCTCACTTACTTCAATATGCTTTTCACTATTCAATTAAAGTTGTTTTGAGTACTTTTTTTATTGAGCAAGATTTTGTTTTTGAAGTGGCCCCACACACTTAACTGGTTTTAATTCTACAGTTCATTCCAATGAGATAATGGTATATGCGTAGTTAGAGCTCTTTGGAACATTTTTGGGTGGATCCAGTGTATTTTATTTGCTAGTCCTCTTATATTTGAATACACTGTTCTTTGCTGTAAACTTAAGAGTGTAAATGTGAAAGGAAATGCCGCGAGTTCTCTTTGGAATCTCAAAGTCAGCTGTTGTCAGATTTCGAATAAAGCTGGGTAAACTGGTAGGTTTTTTTGTCTCTTGTGAGTAGTGACACAAATTTGACCCTAAGAAAAGTGTTGACTTTTTTCTTGCAAAATGTTTGTTTTGAGGCTACATTGATAAAGTCAGTGGGTTGGCTTTAGTATTCTGATATTCTCTGTGACACTGAGTGTAGAAGTCGAGCTCCTCCATAGCTTTTCACAATGTGGATCTCATGTCTCCAGAAGAAGATCAGGCAATTGAGATAGTTTGTGGTATAATGGGGAAATCTGTGTGGTAAGTGGATATTGTTTTGCTTGGTATGATTTATCAATTGAAGTAACAATGTGCTTTAACTCCAGTTTGTCGTGTTTATAATTCTCTCACACTATACATTGGGAGTAATTTATGAATTATGCACCTAACAGCACCAGTCCAAGTGGAGGAACTGAGGTAGATTACCTCAATGAAAAATTATTTTTAATTGTCTGCTTTAATTCACAAAGCCAATGTTTAGACTGTCATGTCTACTGAATGGACTGTCTGTATGTAGAGAAGATTTTCCCAGGAGCATAATGAAAAGGAATCTAGGAGATTCAGGAATTTTTGTCTTGCAGTGTATGTTGATATAATGTAATTCTAATACTGTCCTCACAGGTAAGAATAAAACAGAAATGTTGCTTTAAAACTACAGTTTAATTAGGAATCTTGTCTGCGACAAATATCTCCTAACTGCTCCTGTAACCAAGGAATTTCTCTTAGAGATATCTGAAAAGAAAGCAGGAGAATAGCTTTGAATGTGCATCCTCTTTGGTGAGGACAAGTACTTGAATCTGAATTTTGAGGGCTCTGCCATTGTTAGAACTAATAGAAACCATCAATCGACTATGTCTCTCCTTCCCTGTTGACTTCCACCCTCTGTGATGGTGGTCACTGGCTCCAGTGATCACCTCAGCTGCTTGTGCAAGACCTTCTCAATTGGAAGATTTTGTGGTTGTTGTTAGAAGAATATGATGACTATATCAAAGAAGACTAAGACAGCATCCTTCTGGCTACAGCTGTTTATTTTAAGTTAATTCTGCAGATGAACAAAACTGTATTTATGTAGTTATGTAAAAATTCTCAGTATTTTGAATTACATTGGTGCTAACTCTTGGCAAACAGATTGTACATACTTGCTAAAGCTTTGCCATCTCTTGTAAACAATGTTTTGTTTTGAAGGTCACCCTGTTTAGATTGAGTTTTAGATGTGGAATAAAGTAACAGAAATGAGGGGGAGCAATTCAAGTGTCTAAACCATAGTGTCATAATTTTAGTATTGTTTGGGGTATTTAAGGTATCCTTATGGCAGAGTGGAGATAAGACAGGTAAGATGGGTCCTGTTGGACAGCAATTGTAGGCCTGTAGAGATACTGTAGATTCTCTGAAATACCATCTGAGTCCAACCTCAGCTGACACAGTGAATTAAAAAGGAAATTTTATCCGAAAGGGATGAAACATAGCAGGGATACAAGTCTGTCTAGAATTAAGATCAAACATACTCTCAACCCACAGGGGATAAATCCAACTTTATTCTTAAAAATGTGCAGGAATAAATAGAATACAATAGCGTTCATTGGCTGTACAATCTGGACAGCTTGTTAACAAAAACTGAAGAGAAATAACAGTTTATGTTGTACTTGTCATTGATTGAATTACTAGTTCTTCTGTTTCTCTTTTAGGTTATGGTCAGACTGGTCCAGTGGCTCAGAGAGGTGGATATGACTCCATTGCTGCTGCTGTTTCTGGTCTCATGCATATCACAGGGCATGAGGTATAGTGCACAACTTACAAATTTCAGAGACTTTCTGTGCCATGTACCAAAATTGGCTGCTGCATGGAACAAGTCAGCCTATGCTAACACATCTGTTATGGAAACCCTCCAGAGTCCAACAAGAGATCTTATCTCTGGGAATCTAAGAAAACAATAGTGCTTATATCCTTCAGGTATCTCACTCCAGGCTTGTAAAGAAAAATGGTCAAGAAACAGAAAATTAAAGAAAAAAAGAAAGATCTTAAGTTTCCAGTGAATAAATTGACAATGCTAACCTGTTAATGGCCACTTGTAGTCACTTCAAGAGCTGTAGTAGACACATTGTTGACAGCTGGATGATGGAACCATACCTATGTATGTGAAGTCTCACTGATGCTTGCATATTGATACTCCCTTTTTAAAAGAGGGAATTGTGAAGCTATCTACATAACTCTGACAAAAGCTGGGTGTTTTTCAATCATTCTGCCTGAAAATAGGCAGAGAAATGCCATGAATTTCTGGAAAAGCTTTGTGTGCTGCTATTCCCACTGATACCCGAGATCTTTGCTAGTTGTAGCAGTGCAGGAAGCATAACAGTTTAGTATCTGGTTTCTAGAGGTACATAGAATGTGTGTCTTCACCTCAGAAAAGTGCTGGTCAAATAAGCATTTAGTTAAGCTGCCTTCAATCACCTACAGATGCAGGGAATGTGGTCCCCAAATGTCCCTTCTCAAGTGAGGTAGTGTTACGAGTCTTTTCTATGCATTATAAATGCTAGACACTGTTCTGTGGTGGTGCTCCTGATACTCTGGAAGCAGTAGAGCAGATCTTGTGAGTACGATACTTGTGTGCTCTAGATAAACAAGGAATTAATAAAGTTTCTGTACTTAGTGTCAGATATTCATGTTTGAGTAGGTTGTTGAAAGCTAACCACTCATGATCTGGACACAACTCTATTGTAGGGTTGATATTCTGCCAATAGACTTGTTTTCTACTGAGAACAATGGCAAACATCAGAAGTTTGTACTTCTGGCAACTATTGTTACCAGAGTTGTCCTTTTTATAAGGGAAAAAACCAAAAATCAAGCATTTTTTGACTGAGTAAGCAGAAACATCTTGTGCCTGGTGTTTTGAGACTGTCCATTTCTGCTGTGTTTTTGGTATGTACTTACAGTATGTCCCATCTCAGAACTTGAGAAGTCATGAAATTGAATGCAGTCCTTGCGGGCATTTCCCTTGAAATATATAATGCACATATGCGCTAAGCAATGACTGATCACAGTAACCATAGTGTAAATAAATTTTGCATTGTGTCTGTAGAATGGAGGTTAATACTTCCATACAATGCCAGAAACTTCATGCACACCTCAAAATATACCAAAAAAAAAGTTATAAAAACTGTTAGAAAGAGGCAAATGTTGTTAGTACAACATGAATAAAGGAAAGTATACTGAAAAATTGAAGAACACAGGACTCTTGTACAGCTTTTCAATATGTGAATGCCAGACTGAATAACTGTTCTACTTAATAATTGCATGTTAGTTATGTTATGAAAGTAATAGTCCTCAGTGGCTATTATGAAGATGGATTTTATTAAAAGATTGTGTTAAGATCCACACTGGAAAACCAGATGTTCGCATCACCTCACGAAGACTTGAGGCAATGTAATCATAGAAATAATTTAGTCATTGTCAGTAACAGCTTTGTCTGTTCACTGGGGGCTTCTAACAATTCATTCAAACTTAGTCACTCTTTTGTATGATTAAAATAAACATGCTAAAATTTGCTTATTTTTCTTTATTTGAAGTTGTTTATGTAGTATTTCCTCAGTTTCTCAAAACCATTTTTTGATGTATAGAGGGACAGTTTTGTTTCAAAGACTTAAGTAGTCCATGACTCCAAAGAAACAAATGTGCTTTTTGTGGTTGTAGTGAAAACTTACCCAAGTGGCTGTAAAATCATATTGTATGCTTGTTTGAAAGTTACTTTAAAATAGCAAAGTATTATTAATAGTAAAATCTTCCATTTTTCTTATGTTTATGTTCATGTGACTGAATTGTGTGTAAAATGTCACAAAACTAAGTCTGAACAAAAGTAGAAAACCTTGTTTCAGTCAACATGTAGAAAAGTGGCCAGAGTAAAGAAGAAAAAATAATCTTACTCTTTCATGCTGTTTTTTTTTTTTAAATAAAGCGTAAAATTATTTGTTGACCAGATAATGTGGAATTAATGTCCTAAAAGTAATAGGTTCATTTGAATGGGTAGAATAGGGTCTGATTTATTTTTTACAAAAAATAGAAAAGGCCACTGTAATGAACTTGAAATGAAAAAAAAAAAAGGAAAAGTTGTAACAGGTGGTGTTGGTTTTGTATTTAATTGCAGAACTATAGATAAATCAGCATAACATCTGTGCAACAGTGCCCTTTGGAAATATCCCTTTGGTAAAGAAACCATTGAATGTTCTTGCAGGATGGTCTTAGAGGCATCAGCTGATGCAGCAGACAAATTGTAATGAATCTGAGCAGCAGCAACAAAGCATCTACATACATGACTGAGGTGCTTAATGTTGAGGTATACATGTTTATATTGAGGTATACATATTTACAGATCCTTAGAAAGCATTTTAATAACATTTTAATAATTAATTAATTAATTAATTAAATACTAAAATTTTGTCCTGTGTCTGACATATTCAAAAATGTATAGATCCAATGGCAGTATATATTCCTGCCTATAAAAAATCCCTAACAGCTCTCTTTTTTCTTTCTTTCTTTTTTCCTGGTATTACTTAATAGTAATAACTTTGAACTGCTTCTGAGTGATATTCTGAACCTTCAAATCAGGCTACAGCTTCTGCAATATTGCAAAATTATTGGCACAAACAACTGAATTTGTGCTAGTGTTGTTTTTGCTGATTGTACAAACCCAAAGACAGTAGAATAGTGTCTTTAAATCATGGTTTTATGTAAACAAACCTGCCTGGAATTCAAGCTCTTACACGTGTACTTGATTACTTCTGTACTAGAAATGTATGTGAAATTTGAAATTCTAATGTGTTTATGAGGGGAATCTGTTTTGTGTAAATTGCTAACACCAACTCATTTTGAATGAAGTAGTTGCTTCAGGACACATTCAGGTTTTCTTTACATAAATTAAAGTATGCTAAAGGACAAAGTTTGCACTGATGACACTTTTATTGTCCTGGATGACATAATTTATAGATATTTCCTGGTTAAACACTGCTTTCAACTTTCGTATTTGATGAACAGAAAGCTCTTACATAATATATTCAGATATATCAGTGCCAGATGAATATCCCTTTGATGAAAATTTCTATGACTCATCAAGGCAATAACTTGAAATCAATTAAATAAAACCCAATTTAGTTACAAATCCCCTTCCATCTCCTAGTGGATTATTACATGGGGTCTTCAATATTTGAAGTACCTTTATGGTGGTGTATTCTTTCTTGCGGAAAAAAACATTTTGTTTTACTGAATGTGAGACAGCATTTAATCTGCAACACAGAGAGGCCATTCTTTGGTTTAAAACCAAACAAACTGTAACAAAAAAATACACATGGTATATATAGCTCAGAGCTGTTGAAAAATACAGCTGTTGCTGGTTCATTTTAGCTTCAGCAATTATTTCACATCTGTAAAGACTACTGGACTTAGAATGCTTTTATTAAGCATGTCATTTCAAAGCAATTTTCATTTTAAATGGCTGATTTTTGTATTATTGATGTAAATTTGGGAAGAGAAATTATGTCAAAGGGCAGAAAAAAAGACTCTGTCAAGGAAGCTTCTAAAACATGTTGTGGCTATATCTGGGCCAGAATATTTCAACAAATTGTAAGGAATTTAGCAAACAGCAAAAATTAGGGATAAAAGTGTAAACTATAAGATTGAGCAATAGCAAAGCATTAAAAACAGGAGGTCTGCTCTACTGGTATGAATCTTTATGATCCCAAATGAGGAAAGGACAGGTCCTGATGCTGCACCTACTTTAGGGTTCAAGCCACCCCCTGGGGCTGGATGGCAGCTTTGTTTGCTTACATTCTCCCTGGCTACAGCTACATTTGGTCTTCCTACCAGAACAATAATATCATTTCTGTCTGGCAGGGGTGGTTGTGTTTGTCACTTCTGAAATAATTTGCTTGAATAAAAGGTACTGTATAGATCTTTACTTTGGCCAGGTAACTGGTATAATGTTAGCTACACGAAAGTGCTGCTGTGCTGTCATAAGCTCTGTCTAAAGGAAGGTATTTCTGTGTGTGTTTAGCTTTATCCTTCATGTAAAGCAGCTTCATATCCCTTGTTCTGCAGCACAGCGATAAAAGCCTGAATGTATCAATTTCACAGTACTTACACCTGTGCATCCTGCCACAGAAAGACTGGTTTATGGCAGAGGAGATGATTGAAGCTGATTAAATGATGAGACATGGCCAGCTAGTCATGAGTCTTGGTAGAAAGACCAAGGAAGGCTAGAAATTGTGTGGACTGGTTCAGAATTATAGGTTGTGGAGTGTTAGGATAAAGCAAAGGCAACATGTTAAAAATAGCATAGCAGTATAGTGCTAGTAGTTTGTAGGAGTGTTCTGTAAGGGGAAAGTGTGAAAGATTTTTTAGAAATAAAGGTGAACTTTTTACTGAGGCAAAGGAAGTGTTTGGCTTTAAACATTAGGTAGTTTAGTACTTGATGAGGAAGGTTCTGGAATTCATATGTAACAACTTATTAAAATAATCCCAATTTCTCCATCATTAAAATGTAGTGTTCTTCCTTCAAGGGTGAAATTAATGACAGTCTGAAAACAGTGGGAAGTGTTTTCAAACTAAGAATGTTGAAGCACATCTGTCAGGAAAATCTAAAGTCTTTTTTGTCTCTTCTCAACCCAGTGAATGTAATGAAGTGCCTGTAATAAAGAAAGAACAATTTAACAAATGGATTACTTGCAACAGATAATATGGGTTAATTATTTTTTGTTTTGGTTGGGGGTTTTTTGTGTCTGTGTGTGTGGGGTCTTTTTTTGCTTTTTGTTTGTTTATTTGTTTGGGGTTTTTTGTTTGCTTGTTTTGTTTTTTCTTTTATTTCTGTGTGGTAGCTCTGAGGAGCAAAAACCTTCTCGTGGGCTAATTAGTTTTCTCGGTAGGCCTGTGCATGTAAAAATGAAGAATGAACTTTCCTGTTTTTCCCCAGAGTTGGGTACAATGAGAGTTGTAAATAGCTGAAACCTTTGAGTTGTGTTTTCTATTGGAAAGTTGAAGTAGCTTAGTGTAGAGTCTGGAGGAGGAAGAAATAAGAGATTCTTCAAAAAGTAGTACTTCCCAAAGCAGCGTTCACCTTGATATTGTGTAGTTTATATATCATCCTATGGCTATCTAGGCTATAGATAGTCAAACACTAATCCTTAGTGCAGTTTGAATGAGAGTAACTAAGAATTTTTTTTTAAACTTTGTTATATTTTATACAGACTTTATAATTTTTAGTCAATTTCATTATACGAATAAAATAAGAACCTTTTCCATATTATGTAGAAAATATTGTCCTACTGTCTTTTATTTCAAAATTGCTCTATTAATGTAATTGATAACAAAATAAAAAATTTTAAAGAAAAATATAATAACTTATATATGACTTGATATCAGACTTAGGTAAATCCTGTTGGAGTGCAAAAGAAAAATGATGGTGAAGATTAATTTTCTTACATGAAGCCAAGACACTCTTTTTTCAATAATTACTAGTAAACAATTCTTGCATCTTATTTAGAAGATTATTATTACAATAATTATACTTAGGAGTTTAGACATACCTAATTACAGTAATTCTGTTGATTCAATTTTATTGAATTTATGCTACATTAGTTTAAATACATTTATGGTAACTTGACAAACAGTTATAATGTATCAATTTTACTGATTTTTAAGTTGTCCTATGGTAGGCTTACTTGTGTGCCAGGGCTCTGGAACAGTCTCATTAGCTTTGCACTGCTATTTTTCTTCAAAACTTGAAAACTTTAAAAAAAAAAGGAACCAACAAAGAATAAGACTTCAAAATAAGGAACTGCTGTGACAATCTGATCACCTGACCTCCAACTTTTCAGAGTAGGAAATGGGAGAATATTTCAGAAGAAGCACTTTAAAGATCCTATGATATTTCACAGCAAGCCTAGCTTGCCTGAAATTAGAAGTTCATTTTGCCATTGATTTCAGAGGGGATATATATCATGCCAATGATTAAAGAAGTTCTGAAACACATGATGTAAAATGAAGATTCTTCCCTTGATGCCAGAAAAGGGATGATGTACAGAAAAAGGATACTTGAACAAACAACTTTTCAGTGACTTCAGTTAAAAGGTCGTGGATTTGCATGTATTTGCATGTGTAATGTTTGCATGTGTAAACAAAAAGGTTTTTTTGTTTTCTTACTAGAAGCCTGGAGTGTGTATACTGGAAAATACAAAACTGAGCTTTGACTTGGGGAGGGACTGAAGAGGAGGGAGAAAAAGGAAGTGAGAAGAATGAAGCAATATGGTTCTGCCTTTTAAATAGACAGGCACCTGTGTCAGAATACTGTGGAAATTGTTTAGGCCTTTGTGTTCCAGACATAATAAAATTCAGTCTTCCCTAGCTTCTCTTGTCTCTAACATTCCCTCTTTTCTTTTTGTACTGTCGAGTTGAAGCATTATGTTATTAGGGACAAAAAGTTGCATAATAAATCCTTCATGATTTGCAGTATGAGACATCACAAAGTGGAAGTTCTGTGTGCATGCTGCGAGAATATCTGATTTTCAGTGGTGGTTTTCATACATCAGTTCAGTCAAAGATGCTAATTTCTTGCACTAACTGCAATTGAGTGCAACCATCCAACCAATTCCTTATCTACCAAGTGGCCGGTTAGGAGACAAGCATGTTGTGTGGGACAGTGCCAAATGCTTTGCACAAGTCCAAGTAGGTTGACATCAGTCGCTCTTCCCAGATCAACTACTGCTGTAACCCCATCATAGAAGGCCACTAGATTTGTCAGGCACAATTTGCCCATAGTGAAGTCATGTTGGCTGTCACAAATCACCTGCTTATTTTCCATGTGCTTTAGCATAGCTTCCTTCTTCTTATGGAGAATCTGCTCCATAATCCTGCTGGATAGGAGGAGGAGATTGGGAAACTGGTGGGCCCATAGTTCCCTGGGTCTTCTTTTTTACCCTTTTAAAAGATGGGGGTTATGTTTCTCTTTTTCCAGCCAGTGGGAGCTTCTCTGGACTACCATGACTTCTCAAATATGGTGGATAGTGGCTTAGCCATTCCCACTGCCAAATCCTTTGGGTCCTGCAGATGTGTGTCATCAGGTCCAAATGACTTATGCACCTTCAGGTTCCTTAGATGGTCTTGAACCTGATCTTTTCCTACAGCGTGTGTTTCTATGTTGTTGTCTCTCCAAGAGATATTGGGGTGGTTGAAGCCCCCCATGAGGACCAGGGCTTGTGAATGCGAGGCCACTGTGATCTGCCTATGGAGGGCCCCATCCACTTCATCTCCCTGGGTGGGCGCGCGTAGCAGGATTAAACCATTACCTGCAATTGCCCTCCCTGTGCTCTCAGTCAGCTCTTCATCCATCCCCAGTGAAATTCTATGTGCTCCAGCTGGTCACTGACATAGAGGGAGACACTGCCTCCTTGTCTCCTCTGCCTGCCCTTCCTAAAGAGTCTGTATCCCTCCATTCCAACACTGCAGTCACAGGAGTCATTCCACCATGTCTCTGTAAAGCCAGTAAGATCCCAGGCCTGCACAATCATATTGTCTCTGCTTGTTTTCCTGCTTTTAATTTTTCCTTTGTTTATTGTTTTGTTTGTCTCGTTTCATTTTGGGGTGTTTTCTTTTTCTTTAGGGTGGTGAGCCAGTTAGGCCAGGAGTAGCAATGACAGACCTTGCTACTGGGTTGTATACATATGGAGCAATTATGGCTGGTTTACTTCAGAGGTATAAGACGGGAAAAGGACTACACGTTGACTGCAATCTCTTGTCAACTCAGGTGGGAGTTGTAAAAAAATTGCTTTTTGTTGTGTAGATGTTTAAATCTAAGAATATCATTTGGATATAAATTAATGTGCATTAGTTAATATAACTAATGACATTAGTGATCATTCTCTTAACCTGCCACCCTGGTAGAGACCATTTTATATGACATGATTATTGTTACTACTGCACTAAGCTGGGTTTTCACTTTTTACAAAGGACTGCCATGTTCTTTGGAAACACAGATTGATCAAGGTTTATAATATCACTGAGATTGTAACAGTTGTAGTGAGTAATTTCAGACAGACAAGCCTAAGTGGTGAAACCAATGTTGAAAGGAAGGCTTTGGCACTGGGTAATGTTACCTCTAGAGTGACTGAATAACTTGTGCGAAATCACCCATAGTAGTAGAGTATCACCCAAGTTTCAAAGTAATGTAAACCAAGAGAGCTGCCTCGTGGCTCTGGGAATTAAAGAATGAGTTAAGCTAGAAGATGCAGCATTTTTCCTAGGCATTAAATCAAAGTTGTTTTGATCATGAAAGATATACCATGTACTACCAATAATAAGAACTTTAACTCTTCTTTGAATATTTAAACACCATTGGTGCAATGATTTATAATTTCTAAAAAGCAAGTGACATTGGTATGAGGTGCATATGATCAGACGATACATTGTCTTGCTGATGTAGGTACTTGCTGGTGTCAACTGGACATATGGTACAGAGGAATTTTTGTTTAAGTTTTAAAATGTACATAAAAATGTATGCAGTCCTAATTAAAGTGACTACAGTGCTCCATTTTTTTCATCTTTATTCAATTGTATTTTTCTTCACATTATACCTGTCAGTACAGTTGAGAAATGACAGTGCCCATTGTGCTAAAAGTTGGCCCAGATGTGAGCAAGAGGTTGGACACCTATATCATTGTATGATAACGATGATTGAGACCAATAATTGAGGTTGCTCTTGTTTTAGCACCTACTGCTTTTGCCTAAATAACTACTGAAATCAGAAAGGAGAGGAAATCCTTGCTTGAATCAATAAAGAAGTTTTCATTTGTTTCAGAACAAATGTTTGTAAGAACTGAACTTAATTATACTTAAATATATTTGTAAATGTTGTGTGTGTATTGGAAAAATGTTTAGAAGAAAAGCAGTTTAGAAAAATATTTTAAAAGTGTATTAAATGCTCATTAAATATAATATATATGTATATATGTATGTAGGGGGGTTTTATGTTTAAGATATTGTAATGTTATATATTATGGCAGCTGCTCCTCGATCTTTTTAATTCCTACTTCTATTAAAAATACTTCTGATAATTTTTATTAATTATCAGAATAATTTGGGGGGGGATTTAATTCCTTGTTCCAGTGGTTTTTGGCTTTTATTTTTTTTAATGAAGTCTTCTTGATTATTATTAGATATTTTATCAAATGCTGAGAGCATCAAGAAGAGTTGAAGTTAGGTGTTTCTGTAGCTCTCTTATTTCAGCTTATTTTATTACCTCATTTGTCTTTATAATCTTTTTCTTTTATTAGGGTAGATTTGTCTATGCACAGAAGTGTTCTTGTATTGCAAAATTTCCATCTGAACTTCCACATCATCGTCCTTTAGGCCACTCACTGGCATACACAAGAAAGAGATTGTTAGTGAACAAAGCATGTGACATGGTGTTTCTTTTCTACATGATTAGTTGAAGCAGTGCTAAATGGTCAAGGAAAAGCTTAGTAGTTTTTCAGGGTTTTTGAAACATTAACCCCTTCCCTGCTTGTTACCAAATTGTAATTATCTAAAAGTTATTAAGAAGAAATTCCATAAATGCATGCTCTCATTGAAAAATAGATGTTTTTATTTATTTCAGTGTTGGGTAAATGAAATTCAAATGAGTTGTTATATTGGAACAGAGTATAGGTAAAAGATGTTATTCAGAAAACAGCTCTTTTGTTTTAGATAACCCTGTTGCTTCAGTCCAAATTAATTTTAGGCTGTTGGCCCAAGAATGCAATGAGAACATCTATTAAATTGGAAGATGTATTTATGGGTGAGGTTCTGAAGTCAAAAAATAAAAACATGTGATCAATCCCATTAAAAAGATGTGTTAAAATGAATGAAGAAAATTATAAGTTGCAGCTGAGTCTCTCTCAGAACATCTAGTTTGTTGGTTCGTTTTCTTTCCTTTTGTAAGACTGGTGGTTACTTTTAAGTCTTTAAGGGTGAGTGTCTCTACTAGGAAAAATTATTACAGTTCTGAAAATTAATGTAAATAAATAAATTACTCTTGCAATACTTCTGTTAGTAATGAATTTTTTTGAAAGGAATTTAGACAATTACTGTGATACGATCAGGGTCTTTAAAGATACATGTTTCCAAAGAGATTTTTTTATGTCCCAGCTACATATCTGAAGCTAGATTTTCCTCATGTGATGAATGTTTAAAAAGAAGACCTTTTGAAGTTTCTCATGGGTGCTGCCAAAAAAAAAAGGAACCTAAAGTTTTAGACTTTCAGTTTATTAGGTTCTTGTTGCTGTTGATTAATGGTACGATCTAGAGGACGAACAGAGACATCGTGATAACTTTTCCTTCAGTGTGAGTTTCACTGAAGTGTAGTAATTTTTAATGAGAAAAAAAGGAATCTTCTATGTGTGCTGAACCATCCTATTTATAGTGTTGTGACAGCAGGGTCTTGTATGAAGCTGCTTGGTTTTGCCAGCATTTCATGCACTGAGCTAATGTAGCAGTGTGCTTGGACCTTTTGTCCATCCCTTCCCCTGAAAAAATTGTGGACCTGGCCAATACATATGTCTTCGCTGTTCAGTGTTGATGACTTTGACTGTGTCAGAAAGGAATAAAAACCCCAGGAATTAAGTCACTCAGGTAATCAGAAAATCTTGAAAAATGCTTAGTTTATTTTACAGCAGAAACCCCAGCATATAAATGTCCATCTGTGTCTGTACTATCACTTTTCTGCATGCCTTGTAGAAATGCGAGAGGATTTAATTTTTTTTTTTTTGTGGAGGGGAGGGCTGGAGAATGCTTTTGATGCTATTTTCCTGCACAGACATGCAAATAAGAGCATTGAACTGGATTCAACTGTCAACAAAACTGATCTGAAGCTTTTTAAAGAACTATCCCACTGACTGGCAAGTTAATTTCGTGTTTGTGATCTGTGTAGAACCAAATTATGAGTGAGATCCTGTTCTCTAAAGAAATATTATTTTGTGTTTTAAATACTTATTACTACCAAAGAAGATTTCTTTCCCCACAATGAAATAGGATTCTAGGACTTTTTTGAACAAGAGATATGGTAACTCTTAGGATGTGGTTTTGCAGTGAGCAGAAGCTTTCTGTATCTCTCATCTATAAACTTTTAACCCATGTCATACAATTCTTTTGAAATTTTTGACTTTTAGATGATTCATAGTTGTCAGCTCCAGACCTTTCAGCATCTAAATAGTGTCCTTTAGATGATACTGGTAAATAAGAAGGAAGTGGGGTTTGGATTTGGTTCCAATTATGCAATTGTGCCTTTTCTTCTGTTGTGGCTTAAAAAAATCTCTTGGAAGTTTTAATATCCTTCCTGTATTTAATTACGGCCAGGCTCCAACAAGTACTGTAATAAGTTGGTTTCATTTGGATTAAAAATCTGCAAGAAATATTTTAAATTTAACATTTCTGCAATTTTGAAGTATATTTTTTCCCAGATTCCATAGACAGGATAATGTGGTTAATATTGTTTGTATGACATGATTGTTCATCAGACACTTCTCTACTTCTAATTACTATGTTTTAGTTTGCATTTGCCATAGCAAACACTTGATCTTCTTAAAATATTGAAGTGATTCTAGGAAAACCTAGAAAATTGGTAAAAATTATTTTATTTCATTTTTATGCTGAATTTGACGGTTAGTTTACTGAGGGAATGATGAGGGTAAGAAGCTATTAGTTTTTGTTTCTGCATCACATTTTCCCAAGATCATTCTGTTTAAGGCTTATCTATTTAAGGTGCTTTCAGTGCTATCTATTCAGGGCTTTCATGGCATGTCTTTTAGCAATTATTGAGTATAGGTGAAACTGGTGACAGTTGCATACTGCCTGTAGGACACACATGGCATGATAGAATCTCTGAGCAGTAAGTTGTATGGAAGTATCAGTCTTGGAACTTAAATACTGCTCAGGTGTCTTGACTGTATCTTGTTGCTTCTCCGCTTGCTGAGAGTCATAAGTTGACTGAATACTGGAAGAAAATTGTCTTTTTTAGAGGTTATTGCTTCTGGCAATTTTGGAGGCCAGCTACGAGGACTGTTAGACAGTTGTCTTGGTTTTGGGTATGGTTTGAATAAGCGGGTTTTTTACAAGCTTATAAAGCATCATCTTTGCAAAACATTGTATTCTTAATCTCCATCGTAATAGAAAAAAAAAAAATTGAGCATGTGCTGTATGGAGACGTCATCTTTTTCACTGTATAGCTCTCATATGGAAAAATAACAAAATCTGCATTAATGTGAACGTTTCTTTAAACATGTACTGCACTTTAGACACTTCTTGGCCTGTATTCTTGACAATTTCCATTGCGGACAGCCATATAACTAAGAACAGAACTTATCCCTCTGGGTTTTAAGCAGCCAGAATTTGATTGAATAGACCAGAAGTCCATACTAACACGACAGTAACTCAATTTAATAGTGGCCTCTGTGGAATGTGTGTTATGATTTCTGATGATTAGTTGTGCAGTCATTGGTACAACATCCTTCAACTGGATCTTGGTTTTATTTAGTGCCTTTCCTTACTCTGTAAACAGAGTACATATTCAAATTGCAAGGGCATTTCTTCTTTAGCTGCTACCTGACTGTAAATGCTGTATCTTTTTGTCTTTGTTACTATTGTTCTTGTGCTAAAGAAACCAAGCCTGAATGAGTTGCAGCTTCATTTTCCTGTGTTGATCTGCCTCTGTCATTAATTAGAGAAAGACTAGAAAGGAGATAGAAAAAATATGCCCCTTTATTACTTAAAAAAAAAAATGGCTGCCTGGAGTGGGTAGGGGAGAGAGTTTGAAGACAAAGGAAGACGTTTCTTTTAATGAGTTTTTAATTTAGATGACCTTTAAATAAGGGTGTAATCTTGGAAATGGAATCAAGATGTTTATTACTAGCAGATCAGATTTCAGAATCATGCTGAGTATTAGGAGAAGAATAACCGGGGTGATTAAAAAGCAAGGGGAATGATTTAAGCAACTAGTAGCAGAACAAACACATTTAGTGTACCCCAAAATCTCACGTGCGTCTCGCCTTCTAAACTCATAGAAGCTTTCAGAAGTCGTTCTATAAGTTCATCAAATTAGGATAAAGCCTTTCAATGCATTATGCTCCATTTATTTATGTAAATAACAAGTAAAAGCGTTGTAACTTGAGGGAAGAGGTTTCAGTTTTATGTCATGGAAAATTTTAAGTTAGCAAGACAGCTGATTTTTATGTGCTGTTGAACCTCTGGAGATCTAATGAACCCTAACAAGTGTGGCATTTTTGGGTATGCTGATAGAACTCTAGCTAAGGTTTCAACACTGCTTAGTTTGATTACTTCAGATAACTCTCATTGAAATTTCTCTGTAGATTGTGATTTATAAAAAAAAAAAAAAGGGTGAAGTAAAGGATGATGCAAATTACTTCCTTTGGTCTGATGAAGTCCTGCTGCCAGAATTACTCTTTGTACTCAGCACAGTATTGTTTCTGTATTCAGTTATTTGTGAAAATGCCTTGCCTTGCTTTGGATGAATTTTGTAGTACTAGATTTCCCTGATAAATATATTTGAAGTTACTTTTGTTCTAGTGTCCTCTGTGATAAAACGTTTTGGGGTTTTTCTGGTGCTACTTAAATATTTTTGTAGATTGAAAAAAGAATAACTTCTTTCTTCAGGGTATCATTTACAATGTTGCCACTATTTAAAAAGCATTATGTCGAAGTGCCGTATTTTGACTCCAGACTCATTGGTAATACTCAAGTGAAATAGAACTTTGGACCACATTTCTCTGACTTGCATGCTGTGTAACAACTTAGTAGATGAACTACATCTGCAATGTGAACAGCATCAAAGTACTCAAAAGAGCCTTATGGGCATTGCTTAATGCTGCAGAGGCACAGAAATTATAATCTTGTAAAACATCCTATTTCAAACATTTCATTCAATTGTATGGATTTGTTTCTTGTGTCATCCCTGTAGTGCATTAGTACCTAAGTACTTAATGGGTGGTGAATGGAGATTTTCAGTGTTAGAACTAAAGCCACTGTTGTTCTGCTGTGGTAATAGTGTAATGAATGGGAGATTTCACTGTGATAATAGGGAGATAATATTTGCACATTTCTCACACAACCAAATACACATGAGTTGTTTCTGTATGTGCCTCCCTATGTATCAAATGAAAGGTCTAAAAATCTACCTGTTTGCCCTGCTGCAACACAAGCTGTTGAAATTACCATTACATTTTATTTTTGTATTTGTTCACTACAGATAAGATGAAAATGACATTGTCAGTAGACAAACACACCTAAGATTCTTTTTTCCATGCAAGTATTAATGCTGGTAAGTGTGGAGACAAAAAAGATGAGTGCTGGAAATGGTTAGATGTATGCATATTTTCATTTTAAATGGTGCTGTTCCTAATTTTAAGATCAAAAGTGAAAAGTGCCTTACTTCAGCTTGTTTTGGATGTTGACAGCTTTCCATGGCTAAGCATCCTTATTACTGATTAAATTAAAAAATAGTGTCTTTCACAAAGTGTATGTAGAATCCGGTTTGGAATCTCTGGATACTCTGCTATTGCGAACAAGAAGAAAAATTGCTATAGTTATTCTGATGCCTGTCTTCACAGGTAATTAAATTTTATCTGATCAAAATCTGTTTATCATATTTTTATGCTTTCTTGTTTCCATTCTCAGCTGTCAAATATAGCTACTATTTTTAGAATAGAAAAGAATCTCATAAGTTGGAAGAGATCTTTAAGATCATTAAGTAAATCAGCACTGCCAAGTCCACCATTAAAGCATGCCCCTAAGTGCCACATCTTTTAGATACCTCCAGATACAGTGACTCCACCACTTCCCTGGGCAGCCTGTTTCAATGGCTGACAACCCTTTCTGTGAAAAAATGTCTCCTAGTATCTAATCTAAACCTCCTGGATTTAGAGGCCTTTTCCTCTCGTCCTATCACTTGTTGCCTGGGAGAAGAGACTGGCCCCTCACTTCACTACAGCCTCCTTTCAGGAAGTTGTAGAGACCAATATGGGTCATCTCTGAGACAGCTTTTCTCCAGTCGGAACAATGCAAGCTTCCACAGCTGCTTCTCATAAGACTTGTGCTCCAGATCCTTCACCAGCTTCATTGCCCTTCTCTGGACATGCTTAAGCACCTCAATGTTTTCCTCGTAGTGAGGAGCCCGAAACCGAACATAGGATTTGAGGCTGCATCAGTTCCGGTTATAGAGCACTGCCCTCGTCCCGTTGGCCCCACTATTCTTGATACAGGCCAGGATGCCATTGGCCTTCTTGGCCGCCTGGGCACACCCTGGCTCATGTTCAGCTGCTGTCGATCAGCACCCCAGTTACTTTTCCGCTGGGCAGCTTTCCAGCCCCTCTGCCCCTAGCCTGTAGTGCTGCCTGAAGTTGTGACCCAAGTGCAGGATCCAGCACTTCTTGCTGAACCTCGTGCCAGTGGCTTTGGCCCATTGATCCAGCCTGTCCAGGTCCCTGTGAAGAGCCTTCCTACCCTCCAGCAGATCGTCACTGCCGCCCAACTTGGTGTCGTCTGCAAACTGACTGAGGGTGCACTCAGTCACCTTGTCCTATGTATTGTTAAGATGTTAAACAGAACTGGCCCAAATACTGAGCCCTGGGAAACTAGTGACCAGCTGGATGTAGCTGGATTCACCACCACTCTCTAGGTCCAGCCATCCAGCTAGTCTTTTTATCCATCAGAGTGCACCCATCCAAGTCAGAAGCACAAGAAGGCTGTGGGAAAATGTAAAAGTGTTTACTAAAGTCCAGGTAGACAACATCCACAGTCTTTCCTTCATCCACTAAGTGAGTTGCCTTGCCATAAAGATCAGGTTGGTCAAGTAAGACCTTTCTTTCGTAAACCTATACTGGCTGGGCCTGATGCCCTGGTTGTTGGGCACATGCGGCATGATGATCCTATGCCTGAACCTTTAGTTGTTCCTTCCTGTAAAATGTACAGCCTTCCTAGACTCCTTTGTCCTACAGGACTTCTTCCCAAGGGACTCTCTCAACCAGTCTCCTGAACAGGCCAAAGTCTGCCCTCTGGAATTCCAAGGTAACAGTTCTCCTGAGTGCCCTCTCCTTCCTTCTGCAAGAATTAAAAATTCTGTCATTTCATGATTGCTATGCTTAAGACAGCCTTCCACCCCCAACACAGAAGTCCTTCTCTGTTCACAAACAACAGGTCCAGAGGGCCCTTTCCCTAGCTGGCTGTCACCAAGTGCATCAGAAAGTCATCTTCCACACACACCAGAAACCTCCTGATCTATTTCCTCTTTGTTGTGTTGTATTTTCAAGACATCTATCTAGTATGTTGAAGTCCCTCATGAGAACAAGGGATAGGAATTGTGAGACTTCTCCCAGCTGCTCATAGAATATTCCATCTGCCTTTTATCCTGGTTAGGTGGTCTGTAAGACTGCCACCATGATGTCTGCCCTGTTGGCCTTCTTGATTCTTACCCATGAGTACTCAACCCTATCATCACCATCATTCAGCTCTAGAAAATCAAGACGCAAAATGTGTTATAGTGTTAGAGAAACCTGTGTACAATGTAGCAGAATAAACTTTTTGTAAGTTGAATTTTGCCTGGACTTAGTAAAGCTGTGTGAAATACAGAACACAATGCATTTAATATTTCAGTGCATATGTAGTCTTTCTTCAGAGAGAATAAAGTCTTAAGGAAATAATTGTAGAAGTTCATGGCTAAAGTTTTCTGATATGTCTGTTATCAACATCTGATTTCATCTGTTAGAACACTGCCAAAGTTTTAACTGTTTTGGCTGAATTTTCCATGTCATGGACGAGAAAAGGGATTCATTTTCAAAGTTACTTTTAAAATGATTCATCTGTTTACAGGATCATGTTATGGGAAAATACATTGATAGGCTTTTTAATTTTTTTTTCTTCCTGAGTAACCCAGTGCCTTCAGTTTTTGGATTTTGCACAGGGTTTACAGACTAACTTTGGTGTTCTTGGTATTTTTAGCGCTAATATTCTCCTTAGTAAAATTTTTTAAAGTAAGAGGTTCCTTAGAGATATTCCTGTGTAATTATGAAGCTGAATCAAGATTTTTTCAGTGATTGAAGTAGTATCTTTAAACTTTCAGAAAAATAATGACTAGTATTTTATTGTAATCAAGAAAATGAAATTTATTCTTCCTTTTAGAATGTGTCTTTCTTCAACTAGAGTTCATTTAAAAGAATTTTTTTTTGTTTCCTTTTTCTCTTTAATGCCAGTGCTGTCTAATAGCTTCCATGGTCAGGATTTTTATTTCTGATCCTCCACCTAAAATTCATCTGAGTGTGTAGAAGTTTATTTTTTGTTTGTTTGTTTGCCTGTTTAATTGGAGACTGAGGAGAGATAGGAGTCCATTTAACATCTACTTACTCTTGAAACTGTGTGCTGAATAGTACATACTTTTGAAATTACAAGTCCTACGTCTGTTAGTTGCATCAATCTTTGCTATTGTTAATGCTAATTGAATCTTTATCAGGAGCTGATCTCCATGCTGCGGGAAGCACAGGAGTATTAATTCTGTTTTTTTATAAGCTCTAAATAGCTCATTAAAAATAATTTGTAGATCAGTTCTTTTTTGTTGCTTCATTTCACTGAATGTAGCAGTTCTCTGTGATGCAAATGCATTGTGTTTTTGAAGATGCCTCAGTTTCTCTATTTATGTAGTCTAAACTTTTTTTAATAAAGCAAAAGGTGTTATCAGGCATCATTTTCAGGCAAAAAAATTATTTACACAACTGTGTACCTTAAAGTCTGTTTTGCTCTTTTTATCTATCTTAACGTCTGAGAATTCATGTTCTACTTAAGGTTTTCAAGTACATTACCTTGTATTTTCTTATTGCATAGTTTGGGTTTGTTTTTATTGTTTCTGGTTCAATTAAAACCTCCTAGCACATCTTTTGTGTGGCTGATTTTCTGTGTGCTGTTGGTCAGGTGGCTAACTTGAATCAGCAAATACCTCATTCTGCATGGGATTGCTGGCATGGATTTGGATACCTGCCTAAATGTCTGGCTGGAAGGTGCTAAAAGAGGACACAATAGGAAACCTATTTTAAAATTGTAGTAATTTGTCATTAAAGATTTGATTTTTTTCTTGACAAGATTGTACTTGTGGCTAGGATTATGCCATTTACTGACACTTCACTACCAGGAGTTCTCTTTTGTGAAGGGTTAATTCATGGTTGTATCCTGGAGTTTTGCATTATAAGAAATTGGTGCCACTGAGTAGAAAACACTTTTTACCCGTAGCACAGTGTTTATAACATGACCACAGACGTTCTTCTAAAATTCTCTTAAATAGTAAGCCTTGGCCTATGTGATAGTAGTCTTACTTTTTTAAGTTATCTTTCACAGGCCAGACCTGCTTCCTTGATGTAGGGACACCACTGATGAAGCAGTAAAATCTTGCTCCTTTGTGGGCAGTGACTTTGCTGTGTAAAATCTTGCTCCTTTGTGGGCAGTGGCTTTGCAAGTGGAAATGTCTGCCCTGCCTATAGGTGCATGTCATTTCTGAACTGATTTTTGGCTTCTGCAAATCTCTTAGCTTTGGGCTTGATGGGTGGCACTTGCAAGCCCAAATGTAAGGTGATGTTTGTTGACAGCTCCTGGGAATGCTGTGGTTTCCTGCTGGACCCTTGCGTGATGGGCTGCCTTGAATTGTGGCAACTCTCTTGCCTCTGCACGGGGCTGTGGTTCCTGCTGCCCAGTTCATTCTTGCAGGACTTTGAAACACAATTTCCTGTCTAAAAACTGATGGAACACCACCGTTCGTTGTGGTACAGTGCCACATCCTGAAACAGTTGGGTCAACGTTTAGGAATTGCATAATTAGCTGGAAGAGTGGGGGTTTCCTGGCAGAGATAGAGGTTTTGGGTTTTGATGTGGGTTTTTGGGGTTTTTTTGGATAATGCAAAAATGACTCAAGGAGCAAGAACTGAGAGTCACTTCGTGCACATGTCCATGGAAGCAGCTTCAATAAGGGCAATGGGGAATAACTGCAAAAGCAAAATTAGTCAAACTTAAATGTTATCAGTGTCAAAATATTTCTTGCAACGTGGAAAAGGGAAAACATAAACCAATAAAATCAGTCATTAGGTAAATACTAGCATAGGATCAGTGATTTTAAGAGACCTTTTATACTGTGCACCAAATGTGAATTGTGATCTTATGTTCAAATTTTTCTCATGTAAAGATTTTTTTAACATGTCACCAGAAGTATGGAAAAGGTGTAAATTGAAGATTATTGGCCTCTGCACTACAGAAGGCAATGGAATTTTCTGGAGTGATTTTATACTACAAACCTTTAAATTAATAATCGTGTTATTACTTCTGTAGTATAGTGTAAAATAAGTTACCTATGCCATTGTAAATCACCTGAGTCTCAAAGTTCCTAAGAGTCTACATGCCTGCTTTAAGAAAAAGCAAACAAAGCATGAGATAGAAATAAATTAACTTGGCTTAGAGTCAAAGCATTGTTAAGATATGTGGCAGGATAGCAGACAAAAAATTGGAGGGAGAAGAAAATAAAGAATATAATGAAAATGTTATTTTCTCCTCTTTCCAGTTACCTGTCTTCTTTTGTTATTCATATACACTTGTTGAAATTGCATTTGAATGATTGATTGACTCAGCGACCTCATTGTAATAAATTATGTTTGATGTGCTATCTTGAAAAAATCTTTTGAAATTCTGTCTCTTTTCTTTGTCTGCTGACCTTGTGGCTTTTAATATCTTGTTTCCCATCTGTCAGATTCCATCATAATCTGAGCATAACTTTTCAGACCTTAATGCAGCTCTCTTTTTGTTCTGATTTAAGTAAGTCTGTAACACAAATATGGGATTTGGCCATCAACAGTAATATTAGAAAGGAATGTTGAAATATGTGTTCCATTTACTGATGTGAAATAAAGAAATGCTCATCTGTAGATATTTGATAATACATATTTACAGTGCATAGATCTGTCTCTACAAGCAAATGAATACAGAGATGTCTGCATCATTGTATTACATCTGCTTTAATGTTACAAGTTCAAAGGTTACTTTTAAGTATTATTTCTGAATTAAAGGAGAGAAGGAATGGGTCTGTAAGGTTTCAGGAAAGCAGTTTTAAAAGAGATTTAAGAATACTTAGCTGAATATGTCATACAGATGTACCCAAACTCCAGTCTGAGAGATTGATTTTATCATAGATATTTCTACTGCAAGAAGTGTCTCTAGCAGTGAGGTCCTGTGTCTTGAATTACAGGGGAATTTGGAGAAACAGACTTACATTGTTACAAACATTTTTTTTCTAAGGGATATAATGTCTGTAAAAATGTTCGGTTGGGGTATCTTTTTTATGCCAGTAGTTCAGCAGTTTGCTTAACAGCTGTGAGATATAGGTAAATAAATTCTTTGTGTTCTTTATTAATGACATAAATTGTATATGCTGAAAGGTTTTTTTGGACAGTGCCTTTTTAGTGGGACTAAATCTTTGGAGAAACCAAAGAGAATGAACTGAGGCAGGAAGAGAGGAAACAGAAAAGCATAGTAGTCCTGGGAAAGTCTATAACAGTTTCATGGGACAGCAGAAACAAGATCATCTTCTAAGTTTGCTGAATTCATCAGAGAGTTATTATGAATGTGGCAAAAGGCCACAGAGTTCACTCAACTGTGTATTTTTATATAAAACCCAAAACACCAATATATTTTCTTTGATGCAGTCTATGTAAGTTTATTTGTTTGATGATGATACTATGGCTACTGATAATAATTCATTTTATCTGGCTAATTTGACTATGAATAAGGTACCCAAATCAGAGGAGGAAGTCAAAGGAAGCCGAAAGCTTTTTACCTTCATGATTTATTGAAAAAACTGTAATAAGCAAACCAGTTTCACAGGCTACATAGGCATATGCATTCAAGCAAGTGATCAGTACATTGACTGAAATGGAATTATTCTTCGTACTGAGTAGCAAGTTGGACTGAGACCTTGATATAGTCTGAGCAACTGTTAGTTCCAACATTGCTGTCTTTACTAATCTCTGACTTCCCTGGCTGTTTCGGTCTCTTGCTACTGAAACAAGTCAGAAGCAGATGCTTTAGTGGTGAAATTTCAATATCTAGAAAGCATTATGTTTTAATCCCTTTTTTCCTAGTGTACTGTGAACAAGTGCTTTGGAGAAATCTAGATGTGTGGTTTTTTCCATTACTGAAAATATTATATTCGTCTCATCAAGGAAGCTGAAGCAATTTGTAACACTGTTAAGAAGATATATTTTTAGGGATAAAAGTTTTTTGTGAAGAATTTTGCTTATGAAACTCCAACCCCTATTTCTTTAGCATAGAATGTAGAAACAAATGGATGGAATGAAATCTTGGCTTCATTGCATTCAATATCAATGTTTTGGGATTTCTATTTCAGTAGGTTTTAATTCACTATGTTCTTCCCAGAGGTAAGTTTGATACAGCGTTTCCTGTACAGAAAATGTGGAAAGTTAAATGCATATTCATGCTCTTTAGAAGTAAAAGCTGGTTGTAATGGATGCATCTCATCTGACAGTGAAATTTGTGTATGATGTTGTGTAGTGTTGCATACAAATATAGAAGAATATCTAATGAATAATATTTCATCATCACAGCAGAGCCATTTGCGGTGGTTGTGTGTGTGACCCCAAACTGAAAAATGGCAGGAATGATGGGTCAAGGCTATATGTTACTAATAAATGACACACTCTTGTAACTCATTAACTCTCTCTTTCAAATCACAGTATGTTTCATTCTATGTTGTTGAGGGAAGTTGCAAACTAGGAAAAAAGTTCTTTCTACATACTCCCAATTCCATTTCCTTAACTGCTGAGATTTTCCTGGGGACCAAAGGACAGACATGGTTCAACATTTTAGCCAAATGAAGTGGCACTGGGATATAAAAAGCTGGAGCTGAAATCCAGCTACAAAATGTTTTCCAACAGAACTCAGGAATAAGGAATTGTATTTGTAGTTAGTATATACAAATACAGTTTTTGTCAGTAGTTAGACTAGTATTTGCTGTATATTTTCTTAGGTTTCCTGCTGTAGTAAATCACTGCATCCATGATTTACAGTTAAATATTTTGTTTAAATGTGACAGTGACACATTCACATTGTCTTTTCAGAATATATGGAGAAAGAAGAAGAAAATGAAATTACTTTTGTTTCCTGGGAATTCTGATATAATTCACATATTGGAATATGAATGGTGGACTCTGAATTAATTGTGTGTTTTGTTGTAGATGAGACTGATTAGTAGGTACAAAATAGTATACGTACACACTTTGATCATCAAAGCAAATTTCTTCCATCTAATGGGAGAAATATGGAGAAAATAATATTTTTGGAAAAAAATGTTCACAGGGTCTACTGTTTAGGCAAGCACTTGCACTCACTGGTGCAGCTAATCGCCTTCCGGGGGGTCCTATGTCGGACCACCCCGGGTATGTGGCCATCTTCCTAGAGCAAAGCGTCCTGCCAGGGAAAAGCTTCTCTAGAAGTCTCAGCAACCCCCTAGGCGATGGGTGGTTTAAGCAAGTGTAGCAACTTCTCTGCTCCAAGCGATATCAGCTCTTTGTGATTCAGCTCTTTGTGAAATCACCCAGGCGAACGCAGGGACAGAGACACAGAGCCTCATATGGCAGTTCCACAGAGACAGCCTTTATTGTCCAGCCTTTGTGAAGGGGAGGCCAGAGATAAAAACTCCCCGCTGCAGGGGGAGAAGCGGGGGTTTATATGGGAAAGGCAGGGGGTGGGGTAGGAACTAACTAGCCAACAGGGTACAGGTAATTACCATAAGGAAAACAAGGCATGTTGGGAACTCTCCATGAAGAAGATTGCTTATCTCTGGGTAGCTTCTTTTGGCACTCGGGCATCTTTCCTCCAAGGGAGTGCAGAGGGCACGTGCACCAAGGGCTCGCAGCCCTCCACAGCAGCTAGTTAGCAGAATAAAACAAGTATATTCTGTCTGATGAATTAGTGATAACCTTCCATGGAAACTGAAATGCTTTATTGTGTTACATGGCTTCAGATATTGTCTCACACTGTATTATCTCAAAGAATTGAGAATAAAGAATCTGCCATGGATTATAACAGAACCACTGGTTTCCATGCATTACCGTGTCACAAATGTTAATTTCTTTTTCCTAAGATGTAATCATACTTACAAAATATATATTAAAACTCACATTCTGGTTCCTAAATTAGCATGCTATATTTCCCCTAAAGTTAATTTTTTTTCCAGTTCTGACTAATAACTTGCTAAATCTCTCCTTATCTTCTAATGACAGGTGATTTATCAAGGCTCACCACTTAATTAATATTACAGAACATGTGGGGAGCCACAGAATTCAGAAATATTTTCCATAGCTTGGAAATGTAAAATGAGAAGCATAGGAGAAAACAAAAAGATAATCTTGTAACTGAGAAAAAGTATTTGTGATTTAAGCATGTAATTGAGGTTCAGGAAATGGTGAGTTCTATCCCACAAACCCATCATGCTTCCCAGTAGGCTTCAAACAAGATGCTGCTGCAGCTGACTGTTCTGCGAAGTATTTAGGATAACGCTCTCTTATCTCTCAGGGTAGTTTAATGCTACGTATGTCCAGCATTACTGGTGTTATGGGGAATGTATTAATTTTTGAGTTTATTGAGTTGTACTTAAATGAGCACTTCGGTGATGTAGCTGTAGCCTGAGTTTTTTTATAGTAAAAAAGTGTACAAAATATATAATATCTAAAGGATACTTTTGTGACATAAATATGTTAACTTATGTATCTAAAGCACATAGAAATCTCAGAGAAGCTGTCAATGAAGTTTCAGCTTTCCCATATATATATATATATACTTTTTTTCCATTTTCAGGTTGCGTGTCTCACTCACGTAGCAGCTAATTACCTTAATTGCAAAATTGAAGCAAAACGCTGGGGTACTGCTCATGGGAGTATTGTTCCATATCAGGTAAGCAGAAAGCATTACGGTTTTTTCCCTTGGAATTTGTTATTTTGTGTATTATGAGATTGAGAACTGACTTTTCCCATGACCTGTAGTCTGTAATGTGTCTGTGTCTAGGTATGACAAGGTTCTGTTGTTCATTGTCATTTCTGCATTTTGTGTATTTCTTTATCAGCAGTAGATTAGTAACAGAACACTGAAGTAGATCAAAGGTGTTTGCTGAAGCTGTATGACTTTAAAGCTAGGATGATGACTTGATTGGTTTTCACCTAACAGAGAAACCTTTTTTTTTTTTAAGGATTACCTGACTTCCATTCCATACCAGTTATAAACTGAGATCTTTCAATCTTTTCCCTCTGAATTTTGGTGGTTTTATCTTGTGAGTCTACAAGAGCAGTCTAAATGACCAAGATAATCTGGAAGTGCTACATATTTATAATTTTCTATTGATTTTGTTACAAATCACTGACTCAGTGAGACAACAGGTTGACAAAAGGAATTAACCAGAACTCAGATTTCCTCAGCAGAATTCATACTGTGCTACATCTAATGAAGAGCTGACAATCCTTAAAATAACATGACCTTCATTATATAAACAAGCACAGGAAAAAAAAAATCTCACTGCAAGTTTTATCTTACTTTTGACCAGTACGGTAAACTCTTCTAGTAAACAAAAAACTTTGTTCTTTTCTAGCTGTTCATTTTGTGTTCTTTGATGGACGTCATGCCTTTATGGAGCATATATTTATATTGAACATATATTTAATTGAAAGAAGACCTATTCTTTATTTCATATTTTTTGGCATTTCTTATCAAATAGTCATGTTTGCACCTAGCTAGGCAGAGCCTGTATTTCTTAATTTGTGTCCAGAGTCCTTTAAGTCTTGAGAGGGTCAGTTTCCAGCATTTTTCTGGGAGAACTGCACCTAAACATTGCTGAGTTTCTTTACCCTCTCCTTTCTTTTTAGAGAAAGTGAGGGAAATTTAGTGTGTAGTCTTTCCAGTGGTGAAGATTGTGGTGATCATAGTTGAAAGATTTGCTGCTTCTGACCATAAAATCTGAAGCAAAAATTTTCCATTATTATGCAGAACTCTCTCACTAGCTAGTCACAACCAGGCCTCCTCAGGTCTAAAACCAAAATGAATTGGTTTAGTAAGGACTAAGTCTACTTGATCTAGGAGAGTTTTTCGAACACTTGTACTGTATAATCAACTGTCTCGTTTTGAATTAGCCACAACAAATAGCAAATTACCTCATACCAATGGGGAGGTGTTGTGGCTCTTTCAGCAAGAACGAGTTTAGTCCTGCAGTGTTGTTGTCTCCAGTGCTACTGCTGTAGCAGTATGTGTGTGTTTTCTAGAACCAGCTCTGCATGACCCAGTGTAACCAAGCATCCATTACACAAGTATTTACATTCTGCTGTGTTTCTGTGATATGACCTTTTGGTGCAAGCCATTTTGAACTTTAGTATGTTGAAAGTATAAAACAGATCTGAAGTATCTGAAGTTTGTTTAAGCAAACCCAAAAACCTGACTAAACAAAATGTTTTATTTTCACCATACGGCATTTGGCTGAATAACTGAAACTTGCATTCTTTTATGTCCTTTTGGCCTTTGTTTTTCCACAGTCAAAATGAAAAGCATACATTGAGTATTCTCTGTTTCTGTTTTCATAGACAGCTCTTTAGGTCTAGGAGATTGTTTTAGGTGTTTTTTGATTTAATCTAGATTAGTCATTATGAAAATAACTATTTTTTTGAAAAATATCCTAATAAAACTATGGTTCCTGTGTTTCTGTATGCTGTTTCTGAAGTAGGTATTGGAAATATTACCTAAATATTATAAGCAATTTTAATCTGAATTTTCTTGTTCATAAACCAATAATTAGGCTGGACTTTTTATGGGTGGAGTTGTGTGTGTATGTGTTTATGGCTTAACATTGCATCAGCTAGCATGGTTGCAATCCTGATTGTAACCATAAAAATGTTTTAGATTTTAGAGAGTTTTTTTTCCTTTACTAACCTAAGCTGTACTTAGATTGCAAAGCTCTTCATAAACTTGAATTAACCCTCACTGTTGCTATTGTACTAGTTTTATAGTTTCTCCCACAGCTCATTTGTAATATGGTAATTTGTAATACAGAACAGTTCTCTGAAACCTGACCTTCATTCCTCATTCTACTTATTGAATATGCTGTCTTTTGCATACTAAGCTAATGACTGTCACAACACTAATTTTTATAAATAGTTTTGTTTCAAGATATTTTATGCAAGTGAACTACAATTTGTTCAAATAATGGAAAACAGATTTCAGAAAATTGAATTTCTATTAATTTCAGAACAATTAGGTGATAGCAAACTGTTGGTTGTTTTGTCACGTGTCCTTTATTTTGTTTTCTTTTGCTGTATTTTGGTAATGAATTATGAAGTGATATAGAGCATACAATCCTGTAAAAAGTGTAAGATTATGTTAAATCATGGACGACTGGGTAGACATGAGATCTTCTTATAGTTATTAAAAAGGCAAAATCAAAATAACTTACATCATCTTTCAGTGTGAGAGATGTCTGATCAGAGTCACACTAGAGTACTGACCAAAATAATAAAAACTCTGTTAAAAGCATCCTAAATGTGTACATAAAAAGTACTTTTTAAACTTACAATTGTTACAATAAGTGTTCTATATTGAATGCTGTGGTAGCTTTTATTTCGTTGAGCTTCACCTGAATGGATTTGTTCAAAATATCTTTGCAAGTGGCTCTATTTTTTTTTATTTACAAGGTGAAATTTACCTTTGACTGTATCTCTGTTATTTCAGTGAATTTTCCTATTGCTTCTTGACTGAAAAACTAGCGACATAATTTGTCCCTGATTGTATTCTCTAGATTGACCTTTATTACTTTTCTTTGTATTTAAAAACATAAAAATTAAGTATTTATGGGAAGATGGGTTTTCTCCTTCCTGAAACTATTAACATCTTTGAAAATCTATTTCCGGTCTGGTCTGATATGTTAAGTTTGGTGTGCAAGGGCTTTCATATTCTTAAAGTTTTTCTCATTTACTGACGGTGTGCTGACTTTGTGACATGATCATCTGAAATGTCTGAGTTTTCAGTTCTGTGTGTTCATTATCAGAACCCAAAGGAAAGGATCTGAACATCTTTTGAGTATGCAATGTCTCCCAGGGTTCCTGTAAAACTAACTGTAAAGATTTACCACAGATCTTCAATGGAGGTGAAATTTGCAATCTGCCACAAAGATGAAGTGCTCTAGATTCTTATCAGCCAAAATCAGAAACAGGTTTTTGAGTCCTGGAACCTTCATGAGAAATTACCTACTTTGAGCATATCTGCTGTTTAATCAGAGCAATGTAGCTCGAATAGGTCACTCCTGTGATAGTTCGTGTAATCGGATCCCAGTTTGCTTGGTTTCAAGTGTTAAAACACAAACCCTGAGTTCTGGGCTGTATCTCAAATGTAATTAATACAATTTTTTAAAAACAGTTTCTATAATGAGACACCTTGTTTAGCAACAGCTGCTCCGTGATTATCCAGAGGAAATCGGGGCTTAAAAGCATCCGGTTTACATAATTGTGCTAAAGAGTAAAGGTCTTACTGTGTTCCACTTGGGGTGATAATGTCTTCCCTCATTCTAGTGGTTTCAGCAATGTAGCTCTCTTGCCTGTACCATGCATGAGATCAGGACATTTGCATTTTCATCTTTCAATTGGCCCACTTGGAATTCATTCTCCTAAGAAAGGCTATCTAACTGGAATGTTTACAGGATGTTTCCTGTGGCAGCTTATCACCCTGCCATCAGACACTCTGGGCAACTGGGCAGTACTTTCAGAGGCAAACTTTCAGCAAAAGGTATAGGGCTGTTTCCTCTCAGGCCATAATGATTGAAGTCTGTTTAGAAAACTGAGAAACCGAGTTCTTGCAGATATCTAGTGTATATGATTTTATTTTTGTTCCAGTTTTGTTCCTAAGACTCACAGGGTTTTCTCTATTATAGTTCACTATATTTTCAGAATGTGCAAAGGGCACAGCCATTCTGAATGGAAGTTGAAAACATGAGACAGTAAAGAAATTATTATTTTAACCAATTACCTTTTCTGTTGACTGACCTATGCATTGTAATAACTTATCAGACCCAACACTAATTGTTTTTTTTGTTAGAACATCACTTAGATTCTTTAAGCATCAACTTCCGTTTGTGCTTGACATAGAATTTCCTTCATATGAGGACAATATCTCAGTGTCAAAGTCGGCTGAAATGTGTTATGAAAATCGAAGTATAAGCTCACAAGGAAGTGAAAGGTATGAGGTATTAGGAAGGTGAGTAAGTAAGTTTTACCTAAGGGTAAAACATCTCTGTGTTATTTTTATCATCTGCATCTCATACTTTTGGGTCATAGAATTTCATGCTGTCCAGGAGTCTTACAAAGAAAATCCCACACATGTCACTTGTGTCTCATCACAGGAACAGAGAAATTCAGTTATTGACCTGATTCATCTGGCAGAGATGCTTTTCACATAAAGGCATAATGTGCGCCAATTTTTCTAACTCAGCTCTAGAGAATCTCTCAGAACTTCAGTCTCCTTTTTTTTTCTTTCAGTAGAGAGGACAGCAGAATAATGTCAATCATTTAGAAATTTCAAACTGCTTATTCTGTGCAAGAATGGTGATATGTACTCATTTTCTTGTCTGTCTTTATGTGGTTTTGTTGGATACTTCCGCAGACAATGAATCTTGGAACCAAAAGCAACAAAGAATAGAACTTTGAGTATTTGCAAAGTTTTATTTTGTACATGAGATTCTACTTAAATAAATTCAAAATGGAAGAAAATCTTTCTGCTCTATGTAAGCCCAGTCTAGGAGAAGATGAAACTTATGCACAGGAAAGAAGTAAAATACAGATTTTTTAGGGGGGAGGGGGAAGTTTTAAAATCAAGCAAGGCAAGATGACCCTTCTTGCTCTGAACATTATCTACGTAATACTCACCTAGACTATTTAGATTGCCTTGGGGGCCCATTTTCCTATATTTTTCTTCTAAGAATGAAGCATATATACCACTCGACATGAAAATTAGATGTATTCACAGATCAACTGAATAGAAACTTTGTGTTCTCAAGCAGCAAAGCATGTTCTCTCACACTACATGGATAATATTTCCAAAGAACAGTTTGGCCATCTTCACGATAAATGTCTTTACTCATATGATGAGTACCCAATACATTAATGGCCTTGATCTACTTACCTATAGGTTTATTTTTTAACTCTCTGCTTCCTTTATGTCTTTAGCTTACAAGGCACAAGAAAGACTGAAACCAGAAAAGCATGTGTCATAATGGATTCTGTAATACAAGAAAACAAGAGTATAATTTGCAGGACTTTTCCCCTTTCTTTATTTTTGAACAAGTTTCTATTTGTTGATTTCCTTACTAGATTTTTCTCAGAAGTTTCCTGCTATGGTGTGATTAGATTAACCACTGACTGCACAAATGTTTTGGTTTTGTTGTGTTTACAGAGGACTAGAGTTGGCACTCTGCTTGGTGAGTGCTTGCTGGAGTATGGATGCTTTTCCTTGCCATTTTGGTAATTGAAAAAGTATAGTAATCATCTGTGGCAATCTCTGTAGAAAGCTGCTCATTTATGAGTAATTAATTCTAGTTATTCAAACCTGACAACATTATACTGATAATTTTGTGGGAATTGTCCTTCAGTGGATTATCAAGCCTCTTTCCTGGCAGAGCAGCTGTCTGGAAACCAGTTCAGTAGGTTTGCCTTGAGCAGTTTTAGATATGCTCTTAGTGTATGATACAAGATATAGTTATAAATTCTTTCATATATATCCTTTCCTGTCAGAGACAGCACATTAAGGAAACTGACAGCTTCTACCTGTACACAGAGAATTTTCAGAGTGAAGTAAAACACATTTTTAATTGAAAACCCGACATTGTTTTTTTTCCTGAAGGAAATCCTCCTGCACCTTTTCATTTTAAGCAATGCCTGAAAGATATTTTTTCATGTCTCTTATACTTTGAATTTTCAAAACAGGCATGGATAATCACAATTATTGTTAAGGAATGATAGGTGACAAATAAGACAGTCTCATTTTTGATCTCCTCCTGGGAAATGTCACAGACTATTCTCGTATATGTGCTTGTATATGTGTTTGTACTGACGTATTTATTTACACTCATTTAAACTGAATGTACATTAAGATTATTCATCTTTCATTTGTCTGTGGATACATGAGAAAAACTAATTAAACTAGGATAGGAATACAGGTGTACTGATGTTCAGTGTCATTTAGTGGACGTTTATCTTTCATGTATACTGTTAATTGTTTCCTCCACATTTGCCCATTCCTGGGTGAGGGATCTAGTTGGTATTATTTACAGCAAACATGTTACAAGGTTACTGAATATTACAGATTTGTATATTCATGTCAAATGTAGTTCTTAGGAAGAGCAGTTTAACAGAGCCCTGATCAGTAGAGGGCTTTTTAAATTGTAGCTGGTTGGAAAGTGATGAAAGTAGGATCTGTGGGATTGTAGAGGAGATACTGACTGCAGCTGGATCACCGCTTTCTTCTAATCTGCTTATTAGATCCAAGGCAGAAGAATAAACTTTGCTTTTCCTTTTCTGAACATATGTTTCATAGCCATTGTATTACTGTACGGTGCAGCCACTCATAAGCTGAAACATGCTTAAACAGTCTGAAAGAAAACTCAGAAATCTGTGTGCAGCAGGATCGCTGAATGACTCCTGACATATTCATCCTGCTTATAGATATGTACATAAATAGGTGCTTAGTTTTACTGTGTAAAGCTTATGTCAGTTTTGGTTAGGAGAAATTGATTGTCATGGAAGGCTATGTCCACTAGATGTCATTCATGTAATCTAGTTTTTGTTGCAGCATTTACTTCTGAAAAGCCATGTAGGATGGTGGATACAAATTACCAGCATTATTAGCTGTTTTTCTATATGCGGTGGTTTTGACTTTATATTTGCGTGGCATGTTACAAAATAATATTAAAATTGTCTCTGTGAGAGGTTTGGTGCACCACTTAGTCTAGAATTCCTGTCTTTGCCTGTTTTTGCTTACAACAGCATTCCTTGTTGCATGAGTAGATGTGTTGTATAAGAGCACCCAGGTGAGCTGCGTGTAGTTGGTAGCTCTCTGCAAGGAGAGACATGAGTATAGCGGTCAGGGCATTATGCCCCAAAGGAAAACAAAAATATCATGTGATTAATATAATTCCACCCCAAATGTGATCTTTTCTGAGCTCTTTGTAACTAAAAGAGCAGTTCTTTAGAAAAGTGCATATCTAATTAGGAAAGGGAACTCAAATTTCAGAAACTCGCACAAGTGGGTTTATATACTGACATATCTTTGCCATAAAACTATGCTTAAATATCTGAGAGACTTAAATTAGAATCGCTTTAACCTATCTTAAATAAGATAGCCTGTATGTGGATGAATCAGAAGTGCATCTGAGCATTCAGTTGAGTGAGCTGATAGAATCCATACTGACTGATATTAGCAAAGAGTTCTTTCACCCCCTCCTACAACTAGGAAACTTCTGGAAAAAAGTTCCCTCCACCCAACTTTTGTAGTATGGCATGTGCTAGTAACTGCTAGTCAGCTTCTGGGAAGACATATCCATACTCTCATTGAAGAGCAACTGCTGCAACATTGGCCTGTGCTCTTTCCCACTTTCAGTTTGGAGCAGCTACAGTGAAACTGGAAGCTGGAGATCACAGCTTCCTCCAACCTTCCTTTCCCCTTCCATATGGAATAAAAAATTTCTCTGCCCTGTGTAGTCAGCCAGAGGGCAGGATGGGGAAGTGATAATCCTCTTGGAATGAGCACTTGCATGAAAAATGATAAATGCTGCATTGCATGGGGATTAACACTTGCTTATGAACTTGTTTTTAATGAAGTGATGCTTCTCTTTCAGCAATGTGAAGGTTCATTGTACTCGTAGACCTGATTAAGAACCTTTACCACCATTCAGCCAAAAGGGAACCATCTGCCACCAGAAACATGAGGCTGTTCTAAGCTGTTTCACTCTTTTGCATATTGTCCTCAAGAATGTAAACCACTTACTTTCACATAGCATTTACTTCCCTAAAGAAATGCTTGTTCACCACATCTCATCACAACATTCTTATTTCTCCCAGCATAAGAATTGCATTTCTGCTCACATTTAATGCATATGTTTGAAGTCTGTGCTTTATCTCCATGGAACTCTGAAACAGGACTATCCGGAGCTAGTTTAATGGATGGAGTGACAATATAAATCACATCTATTTTCATTTCTTTGATGGGAGAGTTTGCGGTGAGGATTTTCAAAGAGTGGGTGAATCTGTGAGTGGAGTTTGTGAAGCTTGTTTGGTATCTCTGGATACATTTGATATTAAGCACTACTTCATAAAGATTTGGTGCACAACCTGATTGCTACTTTGCGGGATGACCCCTTCTTTTCACTGTGAGATGACCTGTCATCAAACCTGGTCATTAAGTTAATTTCCAAGCACTGATGTCTGCTAATAAATTTGGTATGGGCTATTTTGTTTTCTCAAAAAATATTGCCTTACTGCTACAATAAGTTTAGCTCCACTGGAATCACATCTGTGGTACTCCAGTACACTGGCACTCCTGAGAATTTATTGGGAAGGGTAGTGAGAGGGCTTTTGTTCTACTTTCAAAAATGACTTATGAACTTAAGAAGTATCAGTCCTGTTGTCTTTCTAAAGTATTGGAGATTTAAATGCTAAATCTACTTATGAACATAAGCTTCAACTATACAGTGCTTTTTAATGTTGTTTCTCATGCCCTTTGCTACATTCAGATGTAATGTTGCATGATGCTAAACCAGGTATTTTTACTAATGCTTTCACTAATAAAATTTGATGGCAAAACCCCCTAAAAATTGTAATCTAAGGCTTTGTCTATTATTGAACCACTGTTATTGCCAAAATTGTTTTGATTTACTTTAATAAGTAGTAATTCATTTGTATTGAGAGGGATAAGGGTGAAGGTGTGAGAAAAAATTTTTAAAAGTAATATTCTGTTTTGACAAAATCATACTTCCTGACCATCACCTAAAACACGCAGTACTTGCTGTCTAGAGTTTACTCTTCTAATACAAATTAAGCTAGAGAAATTGATCTTACATCTGTATCCCCAGGGGAACCTCAACCAGTTTTATTCAGTCTACACCTTCACCTTTGTTCACTTATATCTAGGATAGTTTTGACAGATGTTTTTTCCAGTTTCTATTCACCAGAAGTTTTGCAATGCTTGCTACAGTCTTGTTGATGTACTTTTCCATACCCACTGAGAGGACTAAAAGAAATAATTCTATTTTTGATAAGGAAGATAGAACCTGGATTTAGGTATGGGTTTTTGGTTATATAGTTAGTGATGTGTTATGGCTGTTGATCACCATGTTGCATCTATCAAGTTTTTACATATGTAAAAATATGTATAGCTCACCTACAGTGCTCTTACTCCTGGATTATGTGAAGTCAGTTCATTCGTGCTTTCCCCAAGGTTATATTTTTTAAACCTCTTGTCTCTTTTTCTTTTTATCTCTGATATGATTTCCACTTTGATCACCTCTTCAGGTGGTGTGTCCAGATCTAGCCAGTGTCTTAAGTGGATCCTTCATGTTTCTGAGTAACACACAGAACTTTCACATGCATTTAAGGCACCTGAGAATAACTTGCTTTAGCTTTTTAACAGCAGCACATTGCTGCGTCTCCTTCACATCAGGTGTTCTGATACCAGGGTAGGAGAACGGCATATATAGTTCTGTGCCTAAACTTTGCTGATTACTTACCAGCTGCAGCTTCTTTTTGATTTACTGTTGAAAGGTTCTTGTTCTTCTTTTGTCTGTGTTCCATGATTTTTGTTTTGTTTCACTATGGATCATTTTGCACAATAGTTGTTAGTCATCAGTTACACTGATGACTCCAAATCTAGTGAAGCCTGCAGAAGTGAGGTCACTGCTGGAGTGACCTCTAAGTCTGAGGTAGCAGAAGCCAAAGCAGTTGTCTGACTGTGATCTTGGTTTCTGGCAGCTACAGCAAGTTGAAGGTTCTCTGATTTTGAATGAGAATGTCCCTGTGTGGTATGATAAACTTTTTAATTTTTAGCCTGTTAGTTTTACATCATTAGTCATCTGTCTCCTCCTCGGCGTTTCTAGGTAGATGAAGGTAGAGATTTCAAAAAGTTGTAACAATATGGAAGACGCAACTTGTGTTTCCTGTTTTCTATTTTATATTTTCTATATTTTATGTTTTACAAAGCTACCAGGGTAAAGAGTAGAAGTTAAATTATCTTAGTTGAAAGGCCGTTCTTTTCTAGATAAAAATAAAAAGCAGACAAAAGGTTATCCTTTAATTTGCTGTCAGTTAACATTAGTCATGCTTCATGTGGAATGGCCATAATAATAAACAAATAGGAAGTTGATGTGACTTCAAGTAGAGAAACATTAGCTGAATCCATGTAACAGTTAAATCCTAACATAAAGACATGGAATATAAAATACTACAAATAGCAATGTTAGTCTGTATGATCATGTCTCTTCTAATCAGAGACAAGTTTTTAACCTTGTCAAATTTATCTTTGGTATGTGTGGTTATGGTAGTGTCTAGAGAGTTTTGACCATGAATAATAGTTGTTACAATGCAACAAAGGCTTTTGTAGTATACACAAATTATTAACTTAGCTCATTGGGGCAGAGACTGCATTTTAATTTGGCTTGAGGCTTAGAACAATGGACCCTGAGTCTTATTTTAGTGCTTCCACAAAACCAAGAATAATTTTTTCTTCTTTTGTGTACAAGCTTACAGTATTTTATTTGAGGATTTTTTGAGGACTGAATGTCTTGAACTAATTCTATGATTCCACTTTTTTTTCATGATATTACCAATTTTGACATGCCCAGTTGACATTCCCCACTTTGTCAAAGTTGGGAGATAAATGGGAAATATAAATGACGATCACATGACTGCTGAAATTAGAAAACAATCTGAGATTTTTTTTAATACCTACAGTGTTTATTGATGTATTTAATCCATGAATGATGAGGAGGGCCATGGGCAGGAGTAGTATGTATATTTGTATTAAGAGACTGATCAGGTAGCTCATTTAAGAGAATGTTATTAGTGAAACCTCTTAGCACTCCTGCATAATTATGCTATACTCCTTGGAGATTCTTAAGTAATTTATTTCCTGCCATTTAACAGTTTTGAGTAATAATGATGATGAGAAAACAGTTAAATAGTTTCTTTTTTCAAGTACCAGGTGCTGAAGCAACTGAGAATGCCAGTGGTTTTTTTAGTGGTTTCCTGTACATCTTGTGCAAGCTTCTTCAAACTTCTGTCGTATAAGCCTTTGTCAGATTAAAAAAGATAAAATAAATTATTTGTAGTCAAGACATTAAGCTGAAACAAAGAAATGTAGTTCTATGTTTGCTTGCAAAATAGCTGTGTTATTTCTGGTTTGGGTGTTAGTTGCAACCTCATTTAACCTGACGCTGATTTTTGGGTGAGTGGTCCCAATCCATTTTTAATACAAGGTAGAGCAGTTTCTTGAAATCACCAGTTCCAGATTGCAGCCAGTGACAGAGTGGTAGTTACTTCCAGAATTTATGCTGCTGTGTTTTTTATCACGTTTCTCTCTGTGTTTTGAGATTTGGTTACTGTTTTTGGGATTTAAGTAGGGCAGTTTTGCATGCCTCTGCTTCATCTTTAAAAGAGCTGAACTGTTCCTTCTACTTTTCTCCTGTTTGGTCTCTATTTAAATAGTAGGCTGTTCATAGGATGTTGGAAAGAGATTATTCGTGTCTTGCAGGCTGTGACTGCATGGCATTGAACAGTGCAAAATACAGGAGCTAGTTTCATATGCTGCAAGCTGGGAGCAATCATAAACAGTCTTGGCTGGGGCTCTGTAAGGCTGTGGCCCTTCTCTATGTAAGGTCATCTTTAACAATATTGCTTTACACAGATATTTGCCTGACTTTTTCTGGGGCTCCACAACCCTGCAGGCAGTTCATTCTAGTGCTTCACTATTCATTATCTCAGTGGCACACAAGGCAATATGCTTGGAATATTCAGATCAGGCACGAAGAAAAGCTTTCTCATAGAGAAGACAGATTCCTTCCTGTTTTCAGTAGTCTTTTATGATCTTATGGTCTGGTATGTCTCAGACTTCTCCAGGCTAAACGTTCTCAGCTTGCTTAGTGTTTGCCCTGGGATTGCACTTTCTAGAGCTTGCTGTTGTTCTGCGTACTTTCCTTTTGGAACATGTCAGTTTTGTGGCATCCAGAACCAAATGCAGTACCTCACTCCAGTTCCAGTTTTATCAACTTGAAGTACAACAGAAAGAATATTTTGTGAATCTTTTGGGTTCTGCTGATGATCTAAAATGCCACTTTAATATTACCTTGCTGTTGCAAAGGAGCGTTTGTTTAATTCATACTCAATTTGTGAAACATGTAAATTCTGGATCTTTTTCTCTTGCATGCAAATTATTCATGTCAGTGAATTACTCATGCCTTATTGTAGAACCTCCCAGCTGATTTTCATTGTTGAATTTACGTTCTGCTTTCAGATTTCATCTCCCAGTTAGCTACAAATATTTTCAGTTCTGTCTGTCTAGTCTGCCCAGTACTTGCAGTTCCTTCTAGTTTTGTGGATCTTCAAGTTTGATGTACATCCTTTCCTCTCTCAATGTATGTTTTTAATGAGGATATTGAAATGATCCATGAATAGTTGATAGTATTTTTTCACACTGACAGATAGTTCATAACCCCTTTGGGTGATGTCCAACCAGTTGATAATTTGTTTTCTCATGTGGTCTTACTTAAATTATACTGCCCTTCCCTGTAGTCCGGTGTGCAGAGACAGACACCTAAGTCAATGTAGTTGAGCTTTGACTGTTACCCTTCCACTGGTTGTTTGGCGGGGAATGTATATGTGTCCTTCTGGGAGGGAAGTACTGACATATAATTTGCTTGATTTTATTATTTTTTAAAATTCAATCACAATTCATAAATGTGTTTGCACATTTCTAATATCTAGTTCTGTCCCCAAGATGCTAGTGTGTAGCTTCCTCAGACTCTATTGCAAGGATTCTAGAAAAAAAGTCTTAGCAGATAGTGACACTTGAAAACACTGTGTTTTCGGAAGTATGCTCTCAACGCAGCACTTTCATAATCTAGCTCAAGTTTCATTGTATGTTGCCATGCTGGTGTGCTACTGTACCTTTTCTAATTCATTCATTTCTAATGAATTCAGTGAGTATAGATTGTGTAGTGCAGAATAGAGTCAGTAGGCATTCTTTTAATGCAAATACCAAGCACCTAAAATAGTTACACATTGAGTACTGTAAACAGTAGGCAGATGAGTTGCTCTTGGAGATTGTGGATGTTCTTAGGATTCAAGAAGGCCATGATTTAGTTTCAGATGGCATTGGTTACTATGCTGAGCATGTTAGACACTCAAACTTAGTCACCCAAATTGATCACTATGCCCAGCATCGTAGACACGCAGACTTAGTCACCCAAATCCAATTGACTCCTTTAAAAGTGCAAGTTTGGTATGGCTTCCAGGACATGTAAGACCTGTTGATTAATTTCTGTGTTAACAGTTTATGGATTTCACTTGGAGATAGAAGTTAAAATATAAAACATCCTCTTGATGAATGTGCTAATTCCATGTTTTATGTAAAATATAATTCATAATGTGAAGAATTTATGCAAAGAAACACTGGATAGATGGCAAATTTACTATGAAATAAACCTTTGTGAAAATGAGGTTCCAATATGTAAATATTGACAAGACATACTGTTTATCTCCTTGTCCAGCATTAAAGTAGTATACCAGGCCCTGAAAATTGAGTGGCATAATAATAGTAATAATAATAATGACATTTGTAAAGAAATTATGTCTTCTGTATTCATGTACAAATCTTCTAATTCCACCCTCTCCCTTCTTTCCCCCCTATATTATGAGTTCCAAAAATTGCTTTGGTGGAAAAAAAAGGAAGACAGCTGACTCCTTTGCGTAATTACCCAAGCTGACTTGGCAGCATGCTAGACTTTGTCTGTCCTCCACTTTAATGAAAGCTTACTCACTTATTTGGTTTTTGCATCTTTGATTTCAGTTCCTTGAGGAAATCAAGACCCTGTTCTTGAGTTAGTGAGACTTTACTGTCCGGATGTAAATGGTATTTTTTTGGTAATGTGTATCAGACTCACCAGACTCATCAGTAATGTATCAACTAATCAGGACTTGGAAGGAAAGGCATCTTCTCCCTGAAGCTCCAAAAATACTGAAAGCAAAAAATGCTGATAGTTTTTGGTTTAGACCATCTCATGGCTTTTAAGCCAGCTTTATGATTTTTGGGAGATCTGAGTGATTCTGAGTATGGGGCTTGGCATAATGTAATCATTCACTGTATCATCTGCTGTAATTCCATCAAGAGATGCTCCCCTTGACATCCCTACCCCAAACCCATTTCTGATAACGTTGCTTCCAAGCTTTGCACCCATGTCTTCTAGTGGATAAGCAGACCTTTAACGTCTGAAAGGCCGCTAAGAGACAAACCTAGTATCAGCTGAATTTAAAAGGCTCTTTACATCCATTGTAGTTGTTCTGATGTCGCACTCCAAGAATGTTTTAAAACATATATGTAAAAGAGTTGTAATGAGAATTAGAAATGCCGTAGACTGAATGTCTCCGGAGCCGTTGTGAAAGTGGCTGCAGTGGAACTGGCAGCAGTTGGTGATTGAGTAATGGTGTGATGGCAGTTTCAGCTCAGGCAGGGAAGATGCTGTGTTTGCCACATGTGAATTAATATAGTGCTGCTTTTTTACTGCTAAGGGATTAGCACAGCATTTAAAAACAATATTTGACGTATAGCAGAACAGGGGGATAACTGAGCCCATATTGCAGGCAGCTGCTTTTTTGACCCGATGAGCTAAGTATCTGCTGTATCTGGGAAAAATCAAATCAGAAATTAAAACCCTGCATATCATAGGACTTTTAAAATACCAGGTAAGAGCTATGCCCTTCAAGCAAGTAACCAGAAAAAGGGTGAGAGACAAGAATATCTGCATGCCATTTGGACTAGGCTTTCCTGCTTGACAGCAATTTGTATCATAACCATTATTTCCAATATATTTCTGGGTCCATACTTTATAAATATTGGCCAGCAATAGAAAATAAAATTGTGAAAATGTGTTAGTGAAAAAGGGATGTGATAATTTGAGTTTATGTTAATAATTTATTTTTAATCATTCTAGTTCTCTGTTTTCTTCTAATATGAGTACTAAAAACTATGAATAAACTCAGACAAGCTAGATATTTGTAACATCCACAAGACCGGTATTTGATATTCACTTAGAGAAAATACCTTTCTGCAAATGCAGGTTACGCATTAAAAACTAGTGGAATGATTGTAAAGGCCTCTTCTCAGTATGTAGAAAATTTACTTTACAAGAAATCGAATTCTTGGTCGTTGTTCATGCAGCTACATATAACTGGGATTTAATCAATTGGTATCATACTGCATTGAGCTGTATCACATTAAATCACATGTAAGTAGTAAGGGAAACATTCTGAGGCCAGTATTGCCCTTTCAGATTAATCTGTCAATGAAATTAAGAATATCATGTTCCCAGAATGAGAAGGACTATATGAACTGCAGCATCATGCTTAGTTGTCTTGGAAATCAAGTGTATGGAGAAGCAACCATAATAATTTGCCAACCTAGGATGTAACTCAAATACATTGAGGCTACAGTGATTAGAAAAGGAAATTGGAGTATTGTGTGGCTATAATCTATTGTTTGACAGCCAGTGCCTGCTCGTGTGTAATTTAGGTACCTCTTTTGGTCACCTGACTGAAGACATTAACTGGGCCACAGGGTAAGCCAGGAAATTTAGCTCTTGGCTTCCCAAGTCCGCAGATCAGTTGTTTCCCCTTTCCCCTTCCCCCTCTCTCTTTCTTCACAGCTGGTCAGCACATGCACAGTAATTGCTTAGGCCAGGTAGGGCAGATTTGAAAAGATACATATGGAGCACATGCAAATCTGCACTAATTTTTGGAATGCAGCAACAGGGTGAAGTTAATGTAAAGCAAGATTTCCCTTATGTTTAAAGTTTCTAAGACTTATAAAAAAGAGAGACAACATATTCACTTAATAACCTTTCCTTTTCTCTACTACTACTGACTGAGAGGGTCTGGGACTTTGCCAAAATATTACACATTGCTCAGGAAGATTACAAAGAAATCCCAGATATGCACTGGAGAGTTATTAAATTTACCATTTCTAAAAGATATTTTCAACAGCTAGATACTTGTTAGAGCATTGTTTTCCTCAGCTTTCAAAAGTTGCCACAACTCAGTCACAGATAAGAACTTCCAGCTTTTTAATTGATATATAAATTGAGTTTAAAACCAAATCCACTACATTTCCTGTGGTAAAGGAAACACAGACTCTTCAGTTTGGTTTGTTCCTAATTTGAAAATCATGTTCTCAGGAAATCCTGCATAATTTTTTTATGTAAACAGGAAAAGTATTTATTTGCTTGGGGCTCTGTTTTTGTGGGCATGGGGGTGAGCAGAAATAGTGTAGGTTCTGGAAATCATGTGTTAATGGATATATTTCAGAATAAAGAAAAATATATTCCAAATAAGGTGATTTTCTCTCTGATCATGGATGGGCTAGTAGGAAGGGGTTTAAAATGCTCTATGTTCTCCTTTGCATGTTCGTACTGTTTCTCTGAATTTCAGTAATGAGGGAAATTAAAAATGAAAAGATGACGAATTCGTAGGGAAGGTGTCTTTTTATTCCTCTTCAGGTGTTCTTGCCTTATCTGCAAAGTTGTTTTTCGTCATCTGGAAATAAATGATTTGTAAAAAGCAATTGTAAAATTGCTGCAGAATTTCAGCCCTCACATCCTTCTCTGCTCTCACCCCCTCAAGGCCCTAAATTTACTTTTGTCATTTGTAGCAGTTCAGTTGAGGGTTGAACTTCCCCTCCTGCTTCTTGTGAGCTTTCCTGATTTCACTTACCGTTTGAACAAGATGTATTGGATTTTATTTTCTCTAGGTTAGTACGAGCTCTACACTTCACACAATTGGTTTTGTTTTCAGTTAGGAAATAGTGTTACACATTTTGAGTATAAATTGTGCAGTAAGTAGGCTGCTTTTTTTTTTGTGTGGGTGGAAACAATCTGTAGAGTTATTGCGGGAGCTGAACCCTGTTTAGTTATAAAACTTTTGAAAGAAAAGGCCAGAGATTTTTAAGGAACTGTTCGTGGATTTTTTTTTTTTTTTTGAGAACCGGGATGTGATTCAAGCTATTATTTAACAAGAGGACTCGACAACCTCACCAAATGTAGAGAAAAATTAAGTATGGGAGCAGGTGCATGCTTGTTTTATTTGGATTTGTTTGTGGCATTTTCTTAAAAGTTTAAAGTTCGGTATATCACTCTAACAAACTGTGGTCATGAACAGTCATAGCTTCAGGGGAAAATTGGAAGCAGTGATAGTCTTAGCAGAAATTTTAACACTAAAGTTGCTCAGAGAATATGGTTTAAAGTGGAAACTCAGGTTAGTTTCCTCTTTTGTTTTCTCAAGGGTAAACTGTGAGTTAATGTAGTAACAATGAAATGATAGGTATTTCTTTATAGGTTTTTTAATTCAGTGAAACAAACAGATTTTTCCAGTAATCATTTTAAGAGGTATTTTAAGAATGTGAATCCAAAGTGGTAATTATTAAGTGACTGTATGTTGCCATGAGAAATGCTTTGTGTGTTACGTTGCTGCGCATAGCAGGACTTGCTGTGGAAGGGAATTCTCAGGAGCATTGAACACAGTTTGACATGTCCACTTGGTGAAGTCATACTTTTGTTAGATTAATAACAAACATACTTACCTCTTCTAGGTAATCTTGGAGGGGTAAGCAGGTTAAGCTACTGCAGATTAGTTCTCCACCACGCCTTTTTTTTTTTTTTCCTATTGTATTAATTTTTTAAGTACATATATCTGAAAAATTTGATTGCATGTTCCCATTTCTCCTCTGTGATCCAGGAACAGGGCTTGAATTCTGATTGTGAATTCTTGAGACACCAGTTTGAAGGAGGTAGTAGTCATTCCTTTTCATATATATGGGTGGTGCCAGGTTGTCTTTTTTTTCTCTTTCAAACAAAATTTTAAATGCTCCATAGTGTAATTTTTGTAGCTATTTCTATTATTTTTGAAGTTGATAGTTGTTTTCATGGATTATCTTGGTGGGAGCAGGATACATGTTTTATATGCAAATGTGAATTTTATTCAAAACTCTTGGATATAAATCTGAAAGTAGAGCTAGTTACCTTCTGCATGTATTTTACTTATTTTTAAGCCTTGTCGGCAAATGTGGGGTATACCCATGTTGTTGTTATATAAGGAAATGTTAGGACGTGAAGGGAGAAACGTAAAAAGCATATGTCCAAATAATTTGTTTTGAAGAATTGAAAAGCCTTTACAATTCCTTTAATCAAAAATGTCAGAAGACAGAAGAAATTTGTGGGCTACTGCTGGCGCGTGTGTTTGTAGTTTACAGGTGTGAGTCTAGTGTAGAGGTGTTTTTAAAGGATGTTTTCCAGAAAATAAGGGATAGGAATCCCTCAAACTCTTCTCAGTATAGCCTCTTTTATTTATACTTTCTGGGCATTTTTAACAACTTATCTATGCAGTTCTTTATCACCAACCGTATTGCTCTGCCAGCAAAATCTGCTATTGGCAAATTTTTGAATACTGACTTTTTAGATGGGATAACAAACTGTGTTTGCTTCTCACCTTTTGGCCACTGATAATTATGTCTTTCATGTGCAAATTAGTTAAGCTGTAGCCACAGAATAGCAGCCATTTTCTGACTTAGCCTTAGATCAGGCAGGAAGGCTGTGAATTGTGGTGTTATAAATTGTTTAGATTTGCTCTGTTTTTAATAGTATGTTTATGAAGGTCTTAGTAGATCTAAAGAACATACTTTACAAGGATTTCATTCTGTTTATACATAGAGATATTTCTTTTTTTTGTATTTCTTCACCTTCCCTTTTATTTCTAATCCTATCTTTTACGAACCATTAAAAAAATAATGACTTGTAGCAGGTATTGCCAAGTATGTGGGGTTTTTTTTGAAACCAAGGAAAGACAATAGTTTCTTAGAAGTAAAAGTTTAATCCACCTCGCAAAATTTGATGTAATTCTTCCCTTAGACTTCACGGGGTGCTGCAGTAAGACCAGGACCCTAATTCTTCCAAGAACTGCAGAGCTTCCTATCTTGGAAAACTTCTGAAGTGAAACTCCTCTTCATATTCATTCCATTCATCATCATACTCTTTAGTTTATGACTCTGGCCAATGAATTCAATATCAACTACTTGAAATAGCAAGTCTGCTATGTCTTTTCCAAAATTTATACTTCATGCTTCAGCAGATTTTTTTCCTAGAAATTAATAGAAGACAAACCAAACCCTCCTATTTATTTTATATTTAAAATGCAGTTTTCTTTGTTGTATCTACTTTGATGACCTCTTTACCTTGAACCATGGGTGGAAAAACAGACTTAAAAGAAAAAAAAAGTTAAATTAAATTAGTTTCTTCAATGATAAAAGCATTATAGTATCACATTTTCATTGGCAAAACTCTGGGGTTTTATTTGGAGCAAAATTGGCAGAAACAACTGCAGGCAATTACAGACTTCAGTTCATCAAGGTACCTAAGCATATGTCTAACTTTAATTGAGTGAATAGTCATTTGACTTCAGGGGATTATTAATGTTCGTAAAATTAGACATATGCTTAAGTAACTTGGTGAATCAAGGCAATAGTGACTTAATAGAATAGTGAAGACAGAACAAGTAACTGTAACCTGCCCTGTAGATGTTCTTTGATTGCTCTGGTTGTTCAGTAATAGCTCTTAGTGGGTGTATTTTCTGTTTCTTAGTATATTATCCAGGCTTAGTAACTGTATAGTTTTGTGTTCATCTTCTATGGACAGCACTTTATACCCAAAGAGCAAACAGTTTCTTACAAAAATGTGAATTGATGCTGTGGAGGGCTGTTATGACTGCTCTCATGTATGTTAAATGTATTTAATAAATCAGTTTTATTTTACAGAACAGCAGCCTGGGGCAAGAGTACTGTGCATTTCCTGCCAACTGCTGTTTGTTAAATTTGCTAATTTGATTTAGGGGCATGGTAGACGCCATGACCAGTTTGCATCAAAAGACATACTGATTTTTCGTCTCAAGAGTTTTCTTTGCTAGGTATTCTTGCAAGTGATTTTGTGTTTTAAGGATGCATTGTGTTAGATAATTCTGCCTCAGACTCTCCTTCAAGTGTTGTATGAGAAGGCTTAACAGATTTGTTTTGGAGGGGCAACGTGCTGATATTCGATGTGTTGACCAGAAGGAAACATAGGGACATGCAGTGGAGAGCAACTAAGAATTGCCAACTCAGATTACTTGTGGTTTAAAAGAGGAACATCATTTTAAGCAATGGTTTGCAGTACGGACATTTATGTAGATTGAAAACCTAGGGTTTCATTTTGATGCGCAAGAAGGATGTAATTTTTCTCAGTCAACTTTGTTGATACCAAAATAAAAGAACTAATAAAGAAAAAACCTAAATTTAACTAGCTGATGTAATCATTGATGCTGCTCTGTTTAAGCAGAAGCACCTTTTGTCCCACAAAGAGAGCTGTGTACTCCTATATGTAGTCAAAACAGAAATGTTTTCATAGCTTTGATTAAATTAGCCCTTTTTTATTCAAATTTGACTTATTCTCTTGTTTCTTTGTTTAGTACGTTCTTACTTTTTCCTCAATAAAATTGCAGCCAATTTTCATACCAATTCTGGTATTACTGCAGTTTATCAGTATAACAGAAAAGAATACCTAAAGCACTTCAGCTTATATTTATTTTGTTACTTAAGGAACTGAATTGCAGGCTAATGCTAGGAAACTTATTTTTTGTTATGGGATTCTAGCATCTGGACTTACAAGTCAGTTCCTTTTTCTCCTCTCATCAGACTGAAATACCTTCTCAGGCATTTGACTAAGTGCATGATTCCTTTTATCATTACGGATAAGTTTTAAAGTAGGAAATTGTATTGCTGTGATTTGCCAGGTTTCTATGGCATTCTGCAAAAAATCTGCGTATTTATAAAAACTAGGAAAACAGAGGAATTATGATTAATGCTTTTGAGATCTCGCAGTAGTATTAATTAAAGCTGCATAAAACAGGCTTACGAAACAGTGAAGATTGGCTGTGGGAAAGGGACTTTTTGTTATTCTGTAAAATGCAAGTAGAAAGCAAGAAATATCTGTAAGTGGAAGGAAGTATATCCATTTTGTCAGATGACCTTTGATGAGCTCATCAAACTGAAGAATTTGGCACTTTCATTTCTGTTTATTGGATAATGGGAACATATAACAACGATCATGAAGGTGATGTGATCCAGGTGTACAGGAAGGAGCAAATGAAGAGAAAAGGGATGAGATTTACATATCTGATGTAGATAAAGTATGTATGATACCTCTTATTGCCTTGGTTCCTTTCACTTACCGCATCTTGCTGTCATTTCAAAAACCCAGCTGAACAGAGTGCTATGGAGGTGCGTAATGGACATAAAATTAAGCAGCTGCAGTTTTTTTCTGAGAAATAAAATCAAACAAAAGACATAATTTTATTGGTTAGAGAAAGCTTAAAATATTTATAATCTTTTAGGTATGGCCAAAATATTTTCTCCAAAGTCTCTGCATAATTAGGACAAATAGAAATAACTGCTTGATTGGGAATTATTTTCTTATCCCATTGACATACCAGGACATGAATAAGGAGTGGTTAGTGAACATTTGATATGTAGCCTATTGGAACCTTGAAGCAGGTCCGTGATTCTAAAATACATTTTTAAAACTGCTGCTTGCATTTATGGATGAGACTTTAAAAATTTCTTTTTCCACTGCCATACCTTATCCAATACCTTGTTCCATTTCAGATGAAGTGTTGCTGTCTCTCTGCTTTTGAAGGTCTTTTGCTTTAGTAGAGTTATGATTATGTAATATATCCTGTTACATTACTAATTAAAGATATTGAAGGATACACTGCAAGGCCAATGCTGCGTTGTTAAAACAAAGAACTGGGAAATGAGGCTCACAAGTTGTGCTTTGAAGGCTGCTTGTAAAACCATATTGTTGACTATTTATAGTCGTGTCTAAACCATAATTGCATGTAAAGAAAAATTTGCTGGAAAGTTCCTTTGCTTTGTAGGCTCCTTGAGGAGTAAGGCTGAGTCAGGCTCATTTCTCCTCAAGTAGTGTACATGACAGTTGATGGAGATTAATTCTTTCATATATTCATAAATCTAGACCTGAACTGGGGCAAGCCTAGTTGGAACGAAATACTGAAATACAAGCAAAATCATAGGAAGTGTAAGTGATAAACAGTTCTTACTCACCGGAGGAAGACTTAAAGGTTCTTCTGGAAGATATGAGCAAATAAATAACTTTCTCTGTTTTTAAATGTGTTTTGTAACACAGCTATTTTTGAATAAACAGAGAATGAAGAAAAAAAAACAGCACAAAGAAAGAAAAAATAGGCAAATCTGAATTACAAGAGTGCCATTTTTAACAGTATAATCAGAAAAGCAAACCCTCTGTACACAGAAAACAATTCCTTCATACATGAGGGGTCTCTTGAATCATTTATGGTTTTGCTATGTCTTCCATTATCTAACTTTCAAATATTCTTGCAAGTAGTAATTTAAATGGTTCTGAATTATAACGTGTACTCCAGTGGGAAGAAAGCTGGGACTATGAAAGTGCCACAAATACTCAAGCTTTTTCTTTAAATGCCAGAAATCAAAAAACAGTATTCTATAGATCTCATTGGGAACAGGTGCTTCCTCGAGTTTTATTAACTATATATGTAAAAGTAAAAAGAGCAATTGAAGTTAAGCAGTACTGATAGATTCCCAACCATGAGAGATTTCTGAAGGAAAAGATTGTTTCTGTATGATATATAGTACATACTAATTTTTGTAACTGGCAAAAGAACGAGGCTCATTGGTTAATGCTTTAGAGCATGATAGCATCTGCCAGGTGGAGCATTCCACACAGTAAACCTGCATTGCTTAGTCAGAACTGTGTGTCAAGTACAGAATAATGACTTTCCTAACTTCAGGTATGATTCTTGTATTGCATAAGAGTTGTAAGAAAAATCTCTGCCTAGATGGACTGGGACTGCAAGTTGTAAAGACTTAATTTGATCCCTTAAAAAAAAGTAAGCCTTTTGTGGCTTTAATTTTTTTCTTAAGGCTTCAAAACTCATTTTTCATTATATCTCAGAGTAAGATAATGCTTTCAGACACTATGAATTTCTGTGGTGGACTTGACTGACCATATACGGTATGGCAGAGGGATATGTGGATGTGATGTCAGAACAGAAACAACTACTGTCTATTTAAATTGGAGTAGAAAATGGAGGAGACTGCTGAGGTAAAGAGAAGTAAATGGCTGGAGAAAATCAGTAATGTTGTTGGAATAATAAATCTGTATACACTGAAAAATGTTGGACATGTTTATAGAAGAGTGGCAGTTATATATTATGTATTTTCAACAGTATTACTTTCTTAATCAACAAATATGTGTAGACTGAATTTGTCATTGACTTCTATAGAATGGTTTCATTTCACAGATAGAGCTTGAGGGATAAATTAACCTAGAGCTTCACATTAAATTTTGTTCTATTCATTCAGAAGTCAAATAGAATAGGGAGATTAAAAGCTATTTTTGAGAAACGAGAATATTTTTCTAAAAAGAAAAAACACAGAGCTTTTGTTTCTCAATTTTTCAACTTGAAAAGACTAATTTAAACCAAATTAAACTGAAAAAAGGTTTGTGGACTAAAACTTCTGAATGTGGGGTTTCCTGGAGTGTATTTTTACATGGCTGGATTAGAGACTTCAGAGAAGTGAGTTTTGAAGCAAGGTTATTGAAGTCCTTCAAGGCAGTGATAGTACGGTTTTTTTATAAGACATGGCATCTGTTTGTGTGTATGGCTAATAAAAAAATAAGTATTGCATGGAACTGGTATGTATCAAAAGTTATTTGAAAACCACAAAATTCCTAGATTTTTGATTAATGATTTTTTTTTTAATTTAAAATCAGTTTTCAAGTCTAATTTCTTTTTCTAAAACAGTGCTAACCAAAAGTTCTTTGGTCCTTGATTGTTTAGATACTGCTTGGTTCTTAAGTCAGACTGACTTTGTTCAAAGTGGTGCAAACTTTTCTGGAAGTCTATTCTGGATGTCTGGTTGGTGCTGTCAGCCCTGGAAGTGTGCATACATCAGTTGTGGCAGTATTCAAATTCTTATGCTTGCATTTGTGGTGTACCACCCTAGTACTGTGAAGTTTTAACATGTGGATAAGGTTATCCATGTGTATGTTTGCTTGGTTTACCAAAAGTTAAGTGTAACACTGACAGAGATGTGCTTTTTCTTCCACTGGAGTTAGTTTGTGCACCTGTATGAGCACTTCTAAGAGTGCTACTTTCAGTGAGAGTGTTTTCAAGAACTACAGATTTTGGCCATGTGACTCTGAAAATGAGTAACTGGAAAAAATAATTTAGTTTATTAAGTTTATGAACAGAAAAAAAATTACTTTTGGTCTCTTTTCCTAAGTCGCTCAACAGGTTAAGGACATAAGGACTGTATTCCCTGCACTCAGTGCATAGAGACATTACAAAAACTGATGGTGTAGAGTATTTTCAGCTGGAAGAGACCTACTCTGGTTTAAGTATTGCACAGAACAGAAATAGATCTAAGAATTCATACAAGTGCTTTTTTTACTCTAGATGGTGGGATTGGATTCACACTCATCTTGTTGAAAGAGATAAAATGCATGAGAATTCAGTAAAGATCTAAAGAAGTGTTATTGAATGAATTCTTAAAAGCAAAGAAATCACATTGTGTTTCAAACATAGTGTGAATACTTGAAATATAAGCCAGTCAGATGGTGTCCAACTAAATTAACCACAAGTTTGCAAAGCTCTAGAAACTGTTCACACAGATTCACCTGAAAATATTCCAATATCAGTAAACAGACATGAATGAAAAATCTATGAGAAGTTAAATAGTACTTATCAACAAAGAAATAACCCTTGTTTCTAATGCCAAAGGCATTTTCCCTTCCATAGGATCATTGTACTGACTATTTTTGGATTTTAAGACAGGTTACTCTAATTTTTGGTTTTGCTGTATCACTAGGGAATGTTTCTTTATTGGCAGCTAGACTACAGTCAGTACTTGTCCTGAAAGCTAGCTCAGGGTCTCTGTATTTAATCTCCAGTTTGTTCTGTAACTGCAGTATCTTTCATTTCTCCTGGTTATAGTTCTTTAGTTACAGAAAAAGGACAAAATAAATTTAGACCTAAATAAGTGGAGGTTCACATTTTGCTGTGGTAACCGTAATACACCTCCTTTCTCCCAAGAAACACTTGTCACAAGCTGTTCTGATTTTGCTTCTATATTGTTATTCTTAGCTGATGTATATTCATCTCTTGTAGAAAGTTGATCTGATCATATGATACGTTGTTGAGATTCTTATCTCAAACAGAACATAGTTTATGCTGGAGTTTTTGGAGTAGTTAGAATTACAAAGTGGTGTTTGGAGAGTTCTCTGGAAGGATGACTCAGCTTCATTTACAACCTGCTCAACATCTCTTTCCTTTACTGTGTCATTTGCTTAGATATATGAAAAGTGTCACATCTTCTTTAGATGTGGTATCTCTGGTTTAACAGTTTGGCATAGACCCAAAATAGCAACCTGAGTCATGACTGATAAAAGTTATTGCAAATTTTGCTTAAATTTGGCATTCCCAAGCCTAAAAAAAAAAAGAAAAAGGACAAATAAGACTATTTTAGATTACACTTTCCATTTGTTTTTTATACAGATGGGATTAATTGCTGCACAATGTCTCTGAAGTTGAAAGCAAATGCATTTCTGTAGTTCATTTTGTTCTGGAGAGACATAAATGGTTTTTAGTGCCCTGTATTTATCTTTATTACTTAATACTAGATTGGAATCTGCTGTTGTACACATCATACTCAATCACATCTACATCTCACAAAGTTGTACATAGGCAGCAGAACCAGAATAACCTGTGCATTTGAACACTAGAAGAAAGAAGTTGTATTTGGCATACTATATTATTTTGAGTACACTGGCAGGATACTTCAGTCTAGAGAGCTTCCTTTAAATCAACAACTTTCACTCTCTTTTTTTAGCCTCTTTTGGTAACATCTGTGTTTAAAACCTGGAATCCTTCTTATGAAGTCGTTTTTGCAGAGTTCTCTGGAAGAGTGGCTTGGCATCAGTTGCATCCTGGTCAGCATCTTTTTCCCTGCTATGACATTTGCCTGAGTGTGTGAAAAATTTCCCACTTTATTTGCTTGCATACCATGAGTCCTAATTTAGTGCTGACTTGAACTTTCTATGCATACACCCTTTTGAGCTTGTTTTTCTTCCTGGAAAGCTAAAGCCTGGGCCAGGTATACCAGTCTTACAGTCTTTTGCAGCAACTCTTATTCTAAAGATAATGTGTTGGTGCCAGTATAATTAAGTGTGGATAACTCTTCTCTAGGCAATGGAAGCATTTTTCTTTGACACATGGGCATCTTCCTCACTCCGCACCCATAAAATGACCCACTGCCATCCTGTCAGGGAAGACCTGCCTGCTTTTAAGATCTTCCTAGCATTTTATATCTTCCACTGCATGGTCTTATGATCCACAAAGGACGCAATGGATGAGTTAAGTCCAAAGACCATATTCACTTATGTGTATTTTTCATCTTGCTGTGGTTTTAAGGAGTATGTTTCTACAAATGATGATTAGCCCAGAAAATCTTTTGCACTGTTTTTTGGCATGGAGTGTCAGTTTGGATTGAGAATTTTCATAGGGAGTTGATGGGTAAGTAGAAATTAAGTGGGACTTAAAATTCTGCTATTTTGCATGGCCCCTGTTGAATATAAATGAAATATTTATTGGGACCACTGAGCAGCCCATAGATGCTTTTCAATCTTACTCTCATGAAATAAGGTATATACCTGTTGTTGACCCACCCAGTCCATATGGGACGTGTAAATTTGAGTAGGGCTTGGTTCTTTTGCTTATTTTGTCACATTAAGGATGGGATTGTTTTTTAGTTATCATTTTGACATGTGATTTGTATTTGTTATCCTTTAAAGACAAAGAATTTTCTCATGATGGTTTTTATTGTTGAGAGTAAGTAAATACAGTAAATTTGGCCTTGAAGTAGATACTGCATTCTTTTGATGCTAAGAGTCTTTGGCTGCTTTTATTATATAACAGATTCATTTAAAATGTATTTCTAGTTTTTAAATTTATGAGTTCTAAGGTCACTTGCAGGCAAATAAGAAAATTATTACAGTGAGAAAATTCCATTCTTTTTATTTGTTGTGTAGTCTCAGAAACACCCGTAAGATGTATGAAAAGACATGATTTTTAATCCTTTGTAAAACTAGTGTTCACTGTGGAAAAATTACAACTGTGAACTCCAGACAAATAGTGACACACAATGAAAGTGCTGTAGGGTGACACTGAAAACAGACTGTGGTTCTTGTAAACATCTTTTTTTCATTCCCCCTCCCCCCTTCTATTTTCTTTCTCCCTTTTGTGTAACCTGTCATCTTTATTATACTAAGAAATGAGGGATATTTTTATCTCCCTAATAAAAAGTGTGTTATTACTACATTGTTGAAATAAAATTCTTAGTGCAGAATGGTACATTATATTCTACACCAAGACAACATAGAGTGTGCAAGGGGCACACTGCAAAGAATGTTCAGTTTTATGATGTACACAGTCACGCTCTCAGTTGCTTGATTTTTTCGGGGCATGGTGTTGTAAATGTCAAGAACCTTTGAAACATTTGAAGCAGATGTTCTACTGCCAAAGTGTAGCATTTGAACTCAAAATGAAACAGTTCCCTTAAACCCTGACATTAAGTCTTAACAGGTTTACTTCCCAATTGGATGTGGTATGAAGAAGATAAATAATAGAACTGTAGCAGGATAAAATATTTATTCTCTCGTGAGATGGGGAAGAAAAACATGTTTAGCATTTACTTTGCAATTTTATTTGTTCTGGCTCATTTCCCTCTTTTACTCGCATATATACATTTCCAGGCACATGTTAAAAGCAGTAACTAGGGCTTGGCTCAGGCCTGCTGTCCTTCCTTTCCCCTTCCCTTTCAGTCTGAGTTTCTTTCACAGCTTCCCTTAAACTGCCTCTTTGTCCCCATATTCCTTCTGGGAAGCATTCATCAAAATGTTTTCACTTGTCCAAAATCTGTTATGCTTAATCAAACTGATCAATTTCTATGGAAGCCAGTGTCAGCCTTTTCAAATAGGAGTGCCTTATTTAAACACCCCAATAAAAAAGGCTTGAATTTCCCACATTCTCAGTACCTGCTGCTCCCATTGTCATTGGGAAGAGTGTGAGTGAGAAGAGGTCACTGCAATAAAAATATTTTAATTAGGTGTCCACCTTCACTTTGGAAATGTCAGTCTCAATTTGTTGTCTTGTGAACATATTCTCATGATGAAAGTTTCTGTCTGACATGTTAGTTATTCTACTGGCTTAATCCACATATCTCATCATATTTACATTAGTGTTGTGTGCTTTGCTGCCTGACTGACAGCATCATGTTAAAAATACTTAGAAGCACATAACAAACTTTTTAGGTCCTGTCACTCATCCTCCTATTATGAAACCTATGGCACTAGTTTTGTGCCCTTCTCCACACAGTATACTCCTGCTGTATTTTGTGCTTTCTGATCAGAGATGCTTTTCTCCCATGCCTCTCTCAAAGTGAGTCTATCCACAAATCCTATCTGCTTGAGCAATGTTGGAGGAAGATCTGGAACTGGGCTGCAATGCCTTTTCTCTAAGCTAACAGCAGTTGTCCCTCCTGTGGCTGCTTCTCGTTTTCTGTGCATCCATATGATGGGGAAGCATACAGGCTTGCAAGAATAGAAGGGAAATTTAGTGGATAGCGGGTTTTTTTGTTTTCTTTCAGTACTCAGAAGAAGTGGCACAGGCAATGAGGATATTATTATTCCTGTAGCGATGAAGAAATAACCTCTAAGAAAAAGGTGGTATTTTTGTCAATAAGCACATTCTTACACACACACACATATATATATATGTAATTTCGAATCTACAGTGATAGATAAATTGATAAATTATCTGTTCTTACTAAACTTCCCCTGTCATTCCAATTAGACAGCAGAAAATACTCCTTGACTCTCTTGCGGAAGAGCTTGATAAAAGATACCGATTAAAGCATCCGATTTAATGTGTAAAGTAATGGTTAAAAGGGCAATGACTCTGTGAGCTTTATACAGATACGTGTGCTTGAAAGCAATGTGTACTCTTCTAAAGAAAATTCGGTATGAACATCATTAGTGTGGTACAGCATGTCTAGTATTTGTTGATTATGGGTGTGATATTTTTGTTCTATAATAAGGTCTGTGTAGCAAAGTTGGCAAGAAATCTGTGCCATGTACTTGAGTAGATCTTGGAGCCAGAATGTACAAGTGCACTTTCAGTAGTAACCTTATAAAGCAATGCTTTTAAGTGAGGAGCGGTACTTAACATGGCCTCTATTAACAACTGGTACTGTGATTCTGTATTGCTTGTTGAATTAGGGTTTCATCTGCACTGTTCTGTCTTTTAATAATCTGTCTGCTTTGTTTGGCTTCCTACTGTAACCTTGTTTAGGAAACAAATGATTTCTGTAGAAGCTGCAAAGTAACAATGTTTTCTCCAGTTCATCCTTTGTTTAGCCCCTTATAGAACAAAAAGCTTTATCTGTCATCCTTCTGAAGTCTTAGTTTGCTAAGCCTTTATGATATTTTACAATCTGTCTAGGAAGGTCTTCCAAGGGGGGAAAAGATTATTCAACATACACTGTTACAGGGGTGGAGAAATGCTGTGGAATTCTGATCAAACTTCTTGGTTTCTGTATTTTCAGTGGCCTTGGAAACAAAATAATAACAAGAATTAAAGATTTCTTTTTTCCCCTGAGGGTGCAGAATGTAAAGAAATTTGATTTGTCTTATGGAAGGTCAACTTTGTTCTTAGGAGCATCACAGTTTAAAGTTGAGTGAGGAGATGCGTATACACACACAAAGCAGAGTAATTTTTGTGTAGTGTTTATATATATATGTATATGTATTCATACATGCATACATAAATATATATATATGTCTTGGTTTGAAAGACAGGCGTCTGCTTAAGTGAGGCAGAAACCCCCTTTGAAATGGGAAATGCAGCCCCCCTCCCTCCGGGTTATTATAACTTTGAAATTAAGGGGGCTTTCAGGCAAGGATATGAGAAATAGGAATAACAGTTCTTTACTAATTTATATATATATAAAGCAAAACAAAACAATAAACAGCAATGACTATGGCAGTTATTACAAAACAGCACAGTCACCCAGTGCAGCCTTCTCGACTGCCAGGCAGCTTATCCTCTCGGAGCAGCGCTGGTCACAGCCGGTAGCTTCTCTTCCTGGAGCAGCGCTGGTCACAGCCGGTAGCTTTCCCTCCCGAAGCAGGGTTGATCACAGCCGGCAGCAGCGCTGGTGGCTCCCAGTGAGCAGGGTGGGTGCAGCAGCTTCGGTGAAAACAGCGGTCCCGTGGAAAAGGGCCTGGTCCTCGCCTGAAGGTCCAGTGATGCAGCCTCTCGTCCTCTGGAAGTCCAGCGGAGAGAAAGCTCCTTCTGCCTGAGAAACCCCTGATTATATCCAAGTGGGAAATGTTCAGTGCCCCCTCCCAGGCGGAGCATCTCACAATGGGGTAGTGAGGCACTGATGGGCCCATTAACAGGAGATGGTTTGGAGTCCGTTATCTATGAGTCCTTTGGCAAGGCACAGATGCTCCCATTAACAGAACCGAGCCCGGAGGGAGGAGGCAAAGAAGCACTGCCCCACCTGGTTTCACAGCTCATGAAGATGGTAATAGAATATACTGCAACCCAGGACAATATATATAAAACCTTGTACATTTGTAGGACTTAGATATTACCTATCTAGATGAGGTTAATTCAGAGGCAGTTACTGATAGGATGGTTATAGCTATGCTAGGAGCTACATGTGTAGGTATATAAACATACATACACACACATATGTATATATGTATAGTTTGATATTTTGCTTTAACAATAGTAATTACTTATATCAGTATTGTAGCTATCATTATCAAAGTTACCCTTTTTAAAATCACTTTCTATCTACATCAAAAGGTTCTACAGAGTAAGTAGATTTCATTATATATTGTATGTAAATGAGGAAGCTGAGACAGAAGTTAAGTAACTTGTCCAAAGTAATTCACCAGGTAGCAAAAGTCCAATTAGAAGTACCCAATAAGTCACCAGTTTACTTTATTTTTCTCCATTAAGCAGTATTGCATCTCATTTGGTAAGGTCTTTATTTGAATAAAAAGTTTATCTTCCTTATGCTTGTTGTGGGGATTATTTAGCCTAAGAGTATGTTCCAGCAGGAGGATATTCAGATACTATCATATTTTCACTATGAGGATGGTCAGTGAAACAAGTTGTCTGGAGAAGTGTTGCAGCCTCCATCCTTGCAGTCTTCCAAAAACTGGTTCAATAAACCCATGAGCAACCCATTCTGATCTCACAGGTGCCCCTGCAGGAGGATAGGCTGGAGACTTTCCGAAGTTTCTTCTAACCTGACTTATCCAATGATGCTATGATCAGAGGTTCATATAAATAAAGCATTCCCCTCTCCTCAGTTCCATTGGTCAGCTGGAGCAGTAGGAGAAGGGAAAATCACTGCAGAGCATCCCTGTCATTATTCCGGTCATACTGTTTCGTAGGGAAGGCAATGCCAGCAGCAGTGGCTGATTATAGTAATGTTTTACAAATTGGTGCTGAGTTGCAAAGGCAGCAAAATTAAGTGCACCACCAAAGAGTTAGGGGTAAGGAGCAGGCAGGAATACCAAACAAATGAGGAAAAAGAAGCAGAAAGACCACAGTCTCCCCACCCTTCTGTAGTAGAGGGTCACCATTCATGTTCTCTTGAAACAGTGACGTCTGCTATGGCTCTGCCTGAAAACATATAGCATCTGTGGTCAGAGAAAAACTGCCCAAAACTCTTCAAGATTGTTTTTTAAGTAAAGTTTTAGCCTTTACTGTTTCCATGACAATGCTTCAGTCATACATTTTTGAATAGAGAATTCATAGGGAGCAAATGGGAAATAAGAATGTGACTCCAGCCCTTTGGAAAAAAAGGATAAAGATCAGGAGTTACTTGAGGTGTGAGCCAAACCCTTGCACCAGCGTAATTGTGATTTAGTTGTGCGTCTTGGCTTGGTTTGCAATGGTGTGAAAGCCATTAGTGTAGCAGAGGTAAACACTGCAGGCCTTCTGTGCCTCAGCTCTGCAGTGAGAAAAGGCTGCGTGATGTAATGCTGCAGGTTGTGTGGGACAGAGCTCTACAGCTTTAAACTGCAGCTAGGGGAGCATGGTGGAGCAGAGAGAAGAGAATTGCAGCCCTATTTTTCACAAGCTGAAACTACTGAAGTAATATTTCTCTTTGATTCTACTTTTTCCTTTACTTAGCGTATTTTGCCATATGAATAAAATTGAAATGGAAGTTTGTTTCAAAAGGAAAACATTTAACTCTGAAAAAGTAAAAATCACAGATGTTTTAAATTACTACAACTTTTTACTTCAATTTTGTCTAAAATGTATCTTATTCTTTGAGATTGTGTGTTACAGTGAGTGTTGCTGTTGACAAATAAACATTTTCTGCACTGGAAAAAGATTCAGTCCTAGAAGTATCCTAATGGATCTGTCTTTGAATATATGTATCAGATGGCCCCTAAGCGTAGGTATCTGCTGTACCCCTAAGCATAGGTGCAGAAATAGAGAATAAACTAGTATTAGCAGAAAACAACCCTACCCAACTTGATGAACATAACTCCTGATAATGATGTTTAAAAAAAAAAAAGCAAAGGTCAGCTGCTTTACAGCCATTGCAGCATTTTTCTCTCAGCTTGATATCTCATGTTCAAATATATATTTTTTCTTTTCAGTTTAATGACTATTTTACAAGTGCAACCAACTTATCTAGTATAGCTTAGTGTATTTCAAATGGAGTAAGTATAGAACTGTAGTAGTATAGATACAGTTTCTGAATACTTATGGTTAACAGTTATGAAAAAGAAGGAAGGTAGAGTTTGAAAGCATAAGTATACTAAAAAAAAAAAAAATCCTGACAGCCTCTAGGACTTGTCTAGAAGTTGTTGATTCACTGGAGCTCAACAGGATGCACCCACGTTGGGGCAAGAGAAAGTTCAGTTCCCAAACAGCTTAAGTCCCAGACTTCCCTGAACCAGAATGTCCAATTTTCTGAACTGTATATGTTTCTAATGTTGAGGACTACCATCTTCTAGGGACTGAGGTGAGAACACCACAGGCTTTCCTCTGGAGACATCAGATTGGACATCAACTTTTCAATCCGTTGGGAGTGACTGTGTCAAGTTGCAACCTAAGCAATTACTGTTCTCAAAGCAGTTATCTTTTTTCTCTGTGTGGCTTTTTCAATTTTTTCCCAATATACTTTATTATTTCAAGTAGACTTCCTGTTCTTGTTTCTCATAGCCTGCCCATTTTCTTATGTATGTTTTCCTGTTTTTTTTTTGTTCTGTTTGGACTCCAACATGTTTTGAAATATATTTAAGATGCATTAATTTTCTCTTTGATGTAATTTTCCATAATTTTGTTAGATTTTGTACGAAAGTGCAAGGCCTTCAGCTGTTGACCTGGTGGAAAATGCAGAGATTTGGAAGATCCAAACATCATTAAAGTCCTTCTGACTCAAATTAAAGAGTTCCATGCAAGTTTTGTACTCTCGTAAATAAAGACCTGTCAATTTGAAAAAAAAATGCATGTAGACTTCATCCAGACTGTGCAGCCTGGTGCAATTTCTTAGTGATACTGTATTACAAGATGAAATAAAATGTGAACCTGAGCTCTGAATTCATCTGACAGAGTTGTATGACCCAGGTATTTTAGGAACAGCTGAATTTGTTGACAGTCAAGCCAGCAATGATGTCTAGTAACAGCTGTGTAGTTACAGCAGACAAAAGAATGAATTTCAAAAGCATAGAAATGTTGGAAGCTTGGGTATGAAAATGTTAAATTTAAATCAGAATATTTATTGAAGAGTATAGAATATATACTGTTTAAACAGGAAGGGAAGAGAGCCCAAGATAAACATTTATCAGGCTCTTCAGAGAGTAATGTTTTGTGGGATAACATTATATAACTGCACTGTAAAATCCTAAGGACTGCAGAGGGCTTGTCCAGGTCCTTGGAACTGGTTCCACATAATACCATAGCATAATTCTGTACGCTGAAAATGCTGCTAAGTCCTTTTTCTGCAATTCTAATAGAAAACAGTAAAGCTCAGAGTTTTGATAGTGGATTGGAGTGACTATTGCACTAGATTTTAAATTACTTTTATAAGAGAGTATGCTTTTCTTGAAATACATCTTGTTACATATTTGTATTCTCGATAGCCAGGTAAACCTCTAAATACAACTCATAAACAATTTCATCTGGAGTAGGAATGCCATTGTCACAGTCATGATTGAATTGATTTAGACAGGCAATCAAGTCTGACTTTTTAAGCTCAGAGCCAGCTTTATGTTCTACCAGGGGGGAAGTATACAGTGGTGAAATCATTCATGATAACTCTTTTGAGCCTCATGGGAAGAGTATGCATATATATTTCTAGTCCATGCTGAAGTTACAGTCATAAGTAGTGTTTCATGATACAGAAAGGAGTTCACAAAATGATGTTGATATTTTTCTGATTGATGAAATGTGTGTATCAAAGCTAGTTCATTATTAAATGTGACAGGTAAACTTTTTTAAGGTGGTGGACATATAAATGTCATAATTTAATCCAGTAGCCTAATTATATTCAAAAAACCATTTGAGTCTTCACAGAAGTTTTGATAGCTGTACAAAAATCACTGTCATGGACATATTTATCATCAAGATGTGATGATAATCTACAAATCTGAAGATAACTTGGGACATGAGATGTCTTCGCTTCTGTGGCAGTTCTGGGTCTTGCTTATGAGTCGTATCATGTGCTGATTTTGTGAGTTACTGGGCATCTGACCCACAGTGAATGAACTAACTTGTTTTTCAGAGCAAATAATGAGAAAAGAATTTGTAAAGGGTGTTTCAAACTCCAATTTGTATGTCTAGGCTTTTGTTTATTTAAGAACTGTAATATTTTACTTTGACAGATTTAATTTGATTTAATTTACTGCTGGATTTTCTCCAGTGATACAAGAACTAGCCTAAAAGAAGATCTGCCTTTCTCTTGAAATACAGTCATGAGACTATTTTGTAACAATGTTCCTGGGAACTATGGAAGCAGTATGCATGAATGGAATTATACAGAGGAAAGACTCATACACATAGGTAAATTTTACTGCTTACTTCTGCTCATCTGTGACTTTCTGTATTCAGAATCACAGAATCAACTAGGTTGGAAAAGACCTCAGATCGAGTCCAACCTTTGACCAAACACCACCTTGTCAACTAGACCATGGCACCAAGTGCCACGTTCAGTTTTTTCTTAACCACCTCCAGGGATGGTGACTCCACCACCTCCCTGGGCAGCCCATTCCAATGCCCAATCACTCCTGTGAAGAAATTCCTCCTCATGTTCCTTGTCACAGCTTGAGTCTCTGTCTTCTCAGCATGTTCAGCAGACTGCAGCTCCATAGAGCTGTTTCATTCTGTGTCAAGCAACTGACACTTCTTGCATAGCCTCCATATCTTCCATATCCTTTTCCTAGGAGAAAAAACATTCAGAACGTTTTTCCATCAAGGTTGGTGCACATGTAAAATTTAGTGGCCTCAAAGCTGGCTGGTACTTCCATCATGAATAAAGAGGATGAGAAAATCCAGCTCCGACTCTCATCCCCTACTTTCAAAATTTTTGACTGTAGATCAAATTGATAAGCCTTTAGAATTCTGAAGGTTAGTTATTATATGAGAACAAAGTGTAATGGAAAACAATCAAATGTAGCAGATTGAAGCTCTTAATTTACTAAGATTAAAACTGTCCCAATATGAAACACACATACGCAAGTGTGTTGTAAATTCAGGATAATTTGAATCATGAAATTAATTCAAGCCAGGAAGAGTTGACTCAAATGTTTCTTGTAATTAATGCAAGCAAGACACTGGTAATTAAGACACTGCTCACCCCCTAATCCTCCTTCATATGATGAAAATGCAGCAACATTTTCCTTTGACTATTGTTCTGTGTATCTTTTGTGGTGTTTTCCTCCAATTGACAAACAGGGCATTTGGGTTGATAGATTTTTAATAACCTTTCCATCTCACACAAAATCATATCACATGGAGACATGGAAAAATATGATCTTTGGAATTGCTTCACATGCTAAGCTTGGCTATACTTTAAAGTGCCGACGGCAGGGTCCTATTGGTTAGATGTGTGGGAAAATCAGACTTCAACTGACACAGCCACACTGGCAGAAGCTGCACTGGAAACAGTTGTACTGGAAGTGGGGTTGCTTTCCTGGCATATAGCTATCTCAGGAACTCAGACAAACTGTATCAGCAAAATAACTTTTCTTACACTGTAGGCTCTTGCTCCATCAGAAAAATTGCTTGCATAGATCTGCCAAAGCTCCACTGCCTGGAATTTCTTGGACTTGTTTCTTGAACTGTTGATAGAAATAAAGTGTTAGAATATAGATAGCTTCTTTAGCTTCTGAGAAAAAACAAAACGAAGAAAACAAAGGAAAACAGGAGAGTGATCAGGTGTGTTTTCAGTGGTATTGCTGGTTTATAATGTGGCAGTGCCAGAGGCTCCTTCTGTATATGGATAACAATACCTACCCCAAAGGAACAGAGATTCAAACTTTAAAAAAGAAAAAGATATTCTTTTCAAGAAAGAAACATTAAGTCTAATGAGACCTTTAATTAATTAATACAATTCTAGGTATACGGCTAATTTCTTTAAATAACTATGGAAGTCTCCTTTTAACTGAGATATATATTCTTGTACAAAATCTGAAAACATTAGCCGAAACAGATTTTAAAAGAATTTTGAAATGAGCTTTCCTCTAGATTTTTCTTGTTTTCTTGACCACCAAGGATTTGTAGCTCCATTTATCTTAACAAAAAGAAATAATTCTAGATTTTCTGCCAATTTGGATTGCCACATAAACTGTTGGTTGTGCTTGTTTTAAAAAAAAAGACTGTACAAATTTTATCCTGAAGCAGATGAGAGAAGCTGTGTTAGATTAGAATTCTTCTGCATAGCTGTTCATCCGCCATTTGTTTAAATATCTTTTGTTTAACATTGCTTGAAAGGGTGATAAATTTTTTTTTGTTCGTTTGTTTTTCCAGGAAGGTTCCTAAATAGTGAGATTACATGAATTTCTGTGACTACTGATATCTTCCACCCTGGAAATATAGTATCTCCAGAGCTGGGTTGACTGTACCAAGTCTGTAGGGCCTTGTCTCCTGAAGGCCTTATGTTACACTTCTGTAGACAGAAAGCACACTTTAATTTTAATGCTAGATTTAGCTTCCTACATAAATAATTACTTAAAGAAATAGGAAGATTGTGTTTCACATTGCACAATAATGCTATTATGCATTAAGAAAAGCAAATCTGTATTACTGTGTTCTTCTGTGTATTGAACAGCAAGGTGCAGTGTGAAATTCATCAGTCTGTTTTTCATGAAGACTGCAAATACAGTAGAACTTGCCTATGTGGATTATTTTATACCTTAACTTATTCCTCCTGCATTATTATTTTACAGCATTTTAAATCTTTAAAGCCAGCATATATGATCTGTGCAGCAATAATAAATTCTTTCTTTACTGTTTCCTGTGTTGGATATTTAGCCTTTTATTTTAAACATCTATGATCAAGAATAATATATTAAGAGCAATAAATAAAAATTAGAGAAGGTGGAAAAAATCTAAAAAGCAAACAATCTTCCAGATCCTAATGTTTTTTAAAATTATTTAGACATCTTATTTTGCCATCTTTTTATTTTTAAATGTTTTTAAAAAATTTATGTCTGATTATTCCAGTAGTAGGATTATGCAAGATTATGGCATCTGTTTGGACCTTGCACATGGTCAGACAACATTAATGGAACCAAGCAAAAGCAAAGCATGGCAAAAACAAGAGAGAAGGTAGTCCTCTGCAGTGACAATGAATTTGATTTTGAGAGTCACACTGAAAATGGAGCATGGATTTATGGATTGTGTCTGATCTGAATGCCAATCCAGTGTTACTCTTAGCATGCAGATCTCACTGGAGCCTTCTCCTCCTGAAAGGGGAGAATGGAAAACACCCACTGCAACTCACCTCCTTTTTGTGAAGACTAACACTGTGAGCACCTCTAGCATACGACAGGTTTTGTGTTCCTTGGGTAGCAATACTGTTGTATTTCTCTGTGCATGCCATAGAAACAAGTTTAAGAAAAGGGCACCTCTGTCTTCTGTTTAAAAATGTTGTAGGGAGTGGAAACAACACAGTCCAGAGATTTACCTGTCTGCAAAACAAAGGAATGACAATCTAAGCAAAGAGTCTGGTTGTGCTATTCTTAGTTATATTATAGAATGTATAGTCTGATTGAAAGCTATTTTAAACTAGTTTTCTGCAGTGGGTGCTTTTTAAGCTGTTAGTAAAGTTTTAGCTGGAAGATAAAATAGAGAGCATGCTTTGAACAGCACCAGCAACATAGTTTTGAATCTGTAAGATTGAGTGGCATTGACAAAATTGAGGAAGCTTAAATCCCTATGTAATGTACTTATATTTAGTATAGAATGAGGATCAGATACAATTTATCTAATAGGAAGGTGAAACATCAGGTAAATATTTATAATTTTGTACAGTATGTTAACATTTCTAACATAATGGTATGTTTTTAGAAGCCTGTTCCTTTGACTGTCTGAGATGAAAGGAGGTATGCTTGAGGAAGGGAGTAGTGTTGGTTTTCCTGCCCAATCAGCAAGAGAAGTCCCCTTTCTATGTTGCTTAATGAAAGCCAATAGTTTTGTTCAAGTTCCTCTGGAAAATGTGAAGTTCTGAACAATTTTTTTTATTATAGCCTTTTTCACTAGTAGCAGATCAGTTTACCTTTCTTCATCATCTTCATAAATTTCTTTTTTATGCACCTATATTTTGCATGGCCAGTGTTGTAATAAAAAAGAAAATATTAGAGTAAGGAGACAATTAGCTTGTGAAAATTGGTTTTATTTAATGAAATGGTGTCTTGTTATTGTTTGTTGACTGTAGTAAACTCAAACCAGTTTTCAATGACTGAAGAGAATCTAGTGCAGAATTCCAGTCATGTAGTCTTTATAATATAAGAAGAACAAAAGGACTTGGTAGTGCTGCTGAAGGTTCTTCCCAGATATCTTTTTCTTTTTCCATTTGAAAATAATTTAGAATAAGTTTGGTGAATCACAATATTACAGCCTTTAATTATAAGCATGCTGTCTGATGCAGACGTGGGTGAATGACAATAAAAAAAAAAAAATCACTTCTTTGTAATGAATCTATTATCATTCCATGGGAAAAAAAACCCAAACATTCGTTCAACCTTGAATGATATCATAGCATCTGTGGTAAACAGCAAGATTTGGATGATGTGTTACTTTGTGACATCACTCAGGGCTGTATCATTGTATGTAAACACTTGAAAGAAAAGACCAAGAAAATTACAAAAGGCAAGATTAAAACACAGTGATTGTTCTCTGGCTTAAGATCATAAAGGAAGGAAATTCATAGTTAAGGATCCAAACCTCAAGTATTTGGGCACAATGGAGTGCCAGCCTTAATTTTACGTAACCATACCCTGTTATGAGTAGACATTGGTGGTTTGATCCTGAATGATGAGTTATATTGCTCTTAGCAGATGAAACCAGAACAATTTTATTTTAATGCTTGGCTTTGTTCTGTGATTAGACTTTTAAAATCAGTTATAATTGTTTTCTTTACGTTTTCTTGCCAATTGAAATAAAACAAATCCAAAAAAATAGGATTTTTTTTCAAAAGTTATCCTTAAAACTCTGCTACATAACATTTTGTTAAAATGGAAATGGGAAATTGTGCAGAAAAGCCAGTGTCACGCTTGGATTTCAGGAATGTTGAAACTTTTGTGGCAAGTTATAATGTCTATAATCCTGCAGAAGCTCGATTAAAAAAAAAAAAAATCCCCAAACACGTAACTGATGAAGGAAGTAGTTGATAGTACTGTTATCACAGAATAATGAAAGTAGCACGAAGTTTTTAAAGTATCTGCAATTAATTGAACTTCTGTCCTACTTCTCTTAAAAAGTTCTACTCCCTCCTGGTTCTCAGAAATTGTAATGAAGGTAGCAGAAACTCATTTAATGGATGTCAGACTGTGGATGCAAAATGGAGAGGAGACTAGGCAGTAACACAGAATTTTATCTTGACATTTTAGCCTAAGGACATTGCTTCAAGGATTTCAAAGGGGAAGACTAGCAATTTCCAGTCAAGACGGGGCAATGCCTTCAGCACTTAAAAAGCCAGAAGTGACCTGCCAAACAGTTAAAGAATAAAAGCTGGTATCTGACAAGGTGAGGTGTACTTGAGAGAGGATGGCTGTAGTTTTCTCAGTCATTAATTCTGTCACTGTAGCAAGAAACTTCAACAGTATTTAAGTTACTTGCACCCTTTCTGACTTTGTTTCAGAGTTGGAGGGATTCATTGGAGAGGAGCTGGGAGTTGAAGAGCAAAAAGCCTAAAATACTGTAGCTTTCTTGCAATAGATGGAGCTATAGTCAGGTTTGAATGGTAGTTTACATCTTTTCTTGAGTAGAAATTACTAAAGATATGGAAAATTCACATTGCAGATAAACTAGTCTCTTGGGTGTTTCGGTGAAATGGAAACAGCCCTGACCCACAACCTGAAAAATTACAGCCCATGAGATGAGAGAGCTGAAGTGTTCCATTATAAATCTTTTGCTCATCAGTATAACTGTGGATATCGCTAAGAAAGATTTACATGTGAAAAAGGAGAGTATGGAGACAGAGGGACAAAGAAGACTGCTTTGTGAATATGAATGATAGTGCTACACTGAACAGAATGAATAATAGCTATGTAGAATGACAGTACCATGGTAGACCCACAGTGCAGTTCAACCATCAAAATGTTGCCTCAGAGAATTGCTAAATGTTGGAATTTCATATCTGGGGTTTTGTAGTCCCTTCTTTCTTCTAGTTCTGTAATCTGTTTAATGACGCATTGATTGGGATTGTCTCTTGCTGAAGGGAAACTGCCTCCTTTTTCATCTCACTGCCCATCCTTGGATTCTTCAAATATTCTCTGACACATATATGTGATGCTCTGTCTATGAGAATATCTCTGAGTTTCAGTACTGGGGATTTCCCTCTGATTTTTTGATGCAATCTCTTTCATTCATATTAGAGTATTCTTTTTTCTGTTGTTGTGACAGACCTGCATATTATGGAATCTCTTTCTCAACTGCTCTCTCTGTTGATTTTGTTTTGGTTTTTTTGGGACTGGTGGTGGTTTGGTTTTGTATTTTTTTGGCATAGTTACTGTAAGGTGCTTTTACCATGAAGCACCTGCTTGTAAATCCACATGCATGTCAGACCAGAGTCCTGTGTCTATACTGGCACTAGGCTAAGCACATAAAGCTCTACAGATACTTCACTAAGATATTTCACCGTGAATTTTTCTGCAGTGTAATGTGGGAAAACTCTTCATCCACAAGCCACTATACAAAAATGTTTTTAACTTAAGTAATTAAACCACGTTCATGGATTTTGTAAAAGCCAGTAGCAAGGCATGGATCCAAGTTTAGATGATGATGTTTTCCATCTGTTAGCATGAATGCAACTCTGATTTTAGGAAGAGCAGATAATTCAGGGCATGACATGCAATGAAAAATAACTTCAAGAGTAGCCCAATCCCTTTACAAGTCAGCAGCATGTTTTTCTGGGTGTCTTGTGTAGATATGGAGACAGTTGATGCTCCATATGATGAGTAGCTGCAGAATCCTTATGCATCTTCTTGCAGATCTGGCATGGCTTCTTCTCCAGGATGGAGGACACACTCTTAGACCTTTGTAAAGAGCTTTGTGTGCCTGTGCGTAAAAAGGACATCCAGATGAAGTGGCTACCTTCGATACCTTACCTTGCTGTGATGCTTTACTGCTGCTTTACTGTTTCTTGATTTTTAGCCAGTTATTTGCTGATGCCCACAGTGTGTAATTATGTATTTCACTGACTTCTTTAAAGCCAGAGGGCTGAAAAATCTTGATTTCTCTGAAATTGCATCTGTTTTTTTAAGAGGAAGTGTGAGTTCTGTTGAAACCACAATTTTGCTCAGCCTTCATCCAGAAAGGATATTTACCTGTTAGTCAAATTGAGGTTATCCGGATAAAAGGCCCCTGAGTGGGGGTATGGGGAAGAATGTGTGGCAGAGAGATAATCTGGAGATCCCATCTTTTCTATTATTATAAAATTTACTAGCAGCTTATTTTATTTCTGCCTCAAATGGGGAATCACTAAGTCTATTTAGTTGTTTGATGGACCAGCAATTCTCAGCCACCCTGCCTCAAAAAAAAGCAAAATGTGACAACACCTGGCAGCATAAAAATTTTCTTAGCAGTATATAATTACATGCTGTTTGTATGACTTGGCCAACTGAGGCAAAATGGCATGGTCAACCAATTTAATTGACAATAAAGTTCCTATGTGTCTGCTCACTTTAGACACATACTAGCTTTCTGACATATCTGAGGGGGAGCAAGGATGGATTTCATTAGGAGTAGGTTTGTGCCTGTAATCTGGCTACAGCTGTTTATGACTCTGTCCATACTAAAAAATAAGCAGTTTTAGAGCTTGTGTTTTATTTCCATCTAAATGCCAGCTGAGCCAGGAAAACAAAATGATCTCCTGAACATTATAATAACTTTTTATCCAAGTTTGTATTTAGAGCCACATTTATCTCTGAAATGATGACACTTTTTCCTATGTTTCTGTTTGGTTCTTGCCACTCCTGTGCTAATCTAGACAAAAAAGGCACTTGTAATCAAATTCTCCCCCAAAAGGTAAGTATCCAGATCTAAATCTTAAATTAGCTGTCAGTTTTAGAATAAGTACATCATTTTGAATAAGATGTTTACTCATTTCTGTGTACCTAATAAAGTTTAGAACTCATGTGTCTGTCATTATTCAAGCTGATACTGGTCTGTATCCATAAAATACTTCCCTGCCAAACCTCTGTCTTGGACATCCGGCTGTGGACAATTGTGTGGAAAGTGCAGTTTGCAGAGCAGTTAGCAGAATGACTGACATCTTGTTAGGGTTTGCAGATTTCCCATACCAGAATTCCCATGTCCTTCCTTCCCTTTCCTATGTGAAGAAACGGTTTGGGTAGAAATGTTGTCCAGAAAAATGTTCCAGCCCTCTTACTTTTACTATTCACTACTCCTGTTGTTTTCTGGATGGGAGCAAAGATGGTCTCAAGTACATGAAAATAATGCTTTTGCTTTCCTTCTCCTGACATGCCTGTGCCTTCTACCACCTCGTATGTGATCCATGTTTTAACACACATTTGTGACGTAACTTCTCTGTGATGTCTACATTTACATTCTGTTAATTGACATGAGAAGAGAAAGGGAAAACCTAACTGTGCCCTCTGAAGCAGTCTGTCTCTCTCCAAATCGTTTCTTGTAGATGGCATTTAAACAGTGTAAATATAATAATCATCAGTGGAGATCTTCATTCCCTTCTCATTGCTGTCTAAGTTAATGATTCTTGATGGCAGACTAGCAGCAGGAGGTTTTCAGAAACATCCAAGCAGGAGATGAGCACTGCTGTTCAAAGTATGCTGCTGTGCATAGGTATTGTTGAAATACCCCTAGGTCTCAGCCTGGGTACTGTTAGCAGTGTATTCATTCTGGATTGCATTTTACAAGTACTTGTAGCAGCTCAGGAAGATTCTTAGGGTTCACATTTGGTTCACATTCTGCAATCTGGTGAAAATCAGGACAAATGTCAAGTCAGTTATCATAGGATCATAGAATGGTTTGAGTTGGAAGGGACTTTAAAGATCTTTAAGTTCCAACCCCCCTGCCATGGGCAGGGACACCTTCCACTAGAAGTGGAAGTTATCCTTATTCAGAGTTGGCTTTGGTACTTCTGCAGAGTTTCTTATAAAGGAACAGAAATAGTCTAGTCTAAACCTTAAAATGTCCGAACTCTCAGGGTAGGCAATCATATGCCAGCGTAGACTTCCTGTTATTTATTCTCTTTCATCAGGTTTTAAGACCAAGAAGATTTTTAGTAGGTTTTAAACTTCTGTGAGGGAAGGCTGTACTCCTGTTTTACATATTTGAAACCCAAAGTTTTCTTTCTATGTGAAAAGAATACAAATCCTACTGTATAGGATCTTCATTTTCATTTGGAAACTGAAGTCAAGTGCACAAGCGTATGCGTCACTCATTTCAGTTGGCTTTGTATTCTTTATGGCAGCTTAAGGTTGCTTTGTTTGCTTACTCGGTGTATTTTGTTTTAACTTGTGCAGATTTTGAAAAGGAAAAGACAGATCAAGTAGCTGGAGAAATACATTCTTTGTCTATAAAATCTTATGCTTCAGTACATAACTTGACGTGAAAATTGGTATGCCTCCCTGCATAATTTTCTCTAGCAGCCATCCTTCCCACTTATAAGCACAGCTTTGTTAATGTCTAATAAAATGCCCAAGCTTTGTAACTGTGAAAGGAAATGTATATTGGAAGGAAATTAAATATACCAGAATCTCACTGTTACTGAAATTATCTCTGTACTAATTAGTATAACCATTTAAATTCATTTTGTTACTCTTCTTTATGTATTATTTTTTGGTACTGTTAAAAGGAAGGTCTAAAACATCCCTATGCTTTCATCAGCCCCCTGTGGGGAGAAAGAGTGCCCTTATAAATCCATGCACCTCTTCTCCTTATTTGCTTCTTCTTCCCTCTCCCCAAGTGTGGCAATCAGATATCAGCTTCGTATAATTGAGGGACAAGAACCTTTTTTCTGTGAAAGGTCATTTCATAGCCAACTCCAGGGAACAGTGGGCAGGCAGCACTTCAGGCTGTCATCGGGGTGCAAGAGCAGGCCAGGCTTCTGCCAGCAGCCCATTTTAGTCCTTCCCAGCACAATGGCAGGTCTGTGTGCCGAGCTTGCAGCTGCCCATTTGATGCCAACCCCAGTGTCACCAGGAGGCCATCTGGATCATTAGGAGACCAGCCCTTTGACTTTGCCGAAAAAACAAAGAGGGAGGCGAAAGCATGATGAAGGTCAGGTGCCAGGCTGCTCCTCCAGACTTGCTGGCACCATCTCTTTGCCATAGCCAGACTGGGCCCTTGGGAGCTGGGATCATTTCTGTGACAAGACTCATTTGCTCTTTATGAGATGTTCTCTCTTACGGGAGATCTTTGCTGTTTGTATGTAGACTGTATCATGACTGTGCTGTGGTGTATGGATTGCAGTGGTTGGATAGCGTTAAACTTATTTGGCTACACATGACTAATTAATTAAACTAATTTAACATTATGTTATGTATATTTGCTTTGGGTTACTTTCTCTAAATTATTTATTATGAAAATATGTGAAACAATGGTGGTTTTTAGTAAAGACTCCAGCAGAAGCAGTGTGTGTTCACGCTCACTTGTCAGTTGATTGAGGTGCAGTGATGATGTTACAGTGTTCTGTCCTGCTATAAAGAAGGCTCTTCAAAAAACTGATTGGAATAATAATTTGTGAGTTCCTTGACAGCCAGTCAACAGAGAGGAGCAAGGAATCAAATTAGCACTGATGCTGAAGAAAATCAGCAGAAACATCAATGAGGACATAACAAACAACAAGGGTGCAAAATTGGCTGTGCAAATTTTAACTCTTTCATAATTTATAATAAACAGTTTATGTCAATTATCTCTGGCAAAAAATGCAGTAATTTTGCACTTTTCCTGATGCCATGGTGTTTGGCAGAGGTACATATAGTCTTTAACCTTTGAATTCACCACTTTGGTTTACAATTGGGCCTTTCTTTCAGAAAGTGAAAAGTAAGGGTTTAGATTGACAGTAAAAGTAAATTTGCTGGTCATGCCAAGAAATTAAAACTCTGTGGTGCTGGGTGGTCTTCAGAGTCAGAATCCTGCCCTAAATAAGCTTAGACTCCTATGAATCTCCTGTGATTAAATCAGGATTGTCCTTTGGGTGTTCATACTCTCATGTTTGCGAAACAGGCTGCCCCTCAGCCATCCAGAGCAAAAAAAAGTGTTATGGCAGCATAAGGCAAGATGAAACCTCAATATAAACTTAACAGTTCATAAGAATGAAGGGTTTGTTAAAGAGCAACATGAGTATCTTTGAGTGAAAACTTAAGGGTATTTTCTTTTCAAATCTGAAGGGGAAAAATGTAGGATCAATTTTTAAAACTGGAATTTTTGACTTCTCCTTTTGTCTCATCCTATTGTCTTTTCCCACAGTTTTACTGGCATACCTATGTCCATCAGATTTTGGGACTGCAAGGGTTGCAAGGAGATGATTTTTTGCAAAGGTGAATGTAGATTTTAGGGTGTGATGATAGAAGCACACTTATACTGTGTTAATTCTCCAGAACATGTTCTTTTGTAAAGAGTAGTTATGTTTGTTATGCAGAAGTTCTCTTCAAGCCATAGACATGGAGATCTGTGACAAAAATCAATATAGTAGCTACCACTATGCAGATTTCCTTAGCTTTTCATCAGTGCATAATTTGGCAGGTTAGGAAACAGAATGAAAAATTGGTTAAATATTGGCCAGCAAGATAGTAAGTTGACAAAAGGCATAATATTTTGGTTTCTAATTGTAGTGATTTTCAAAATTTAACAATTTTAATAATGCTAAATTTTAGGAAGATAGAATTTTAATTCCAGTAATGTGGTATTAAATTTCAATGTTTCTCAGACTAAAGGGGATGTTTAAAAAAAATACTGGAGAAAAACAGAAGTCTAGATTTTATAGTTTTAAGGAAACATAATAGAACTTTACAGGAAAATTAAGAGGAAGTGAAGTTCTGACCTTTTTTTAGACATAATTAAGCGTTCCACTCATCAAACGGGTTTTTTGGGGTTGTGTTTTTTGTTTGTTTGGGGTTTTTTGTTTGGTTTTTTTTGTGGGTTTTTTTTTTTTTTTTTTTTTTTTTTTT